>JAGVSP010001523.1:0-64433 GCA_022494985.1 Micrasema minimum
AAATAGGGGGTCAAAAAAAAAAAAAAACAAAAAAATGGTCAAATGTGATGCGATTACTAGTTTCCGCTTTTACATTGTTTTTTTTTTTCACGGTGTAAAAGCTTTTATTGGGGAAAAAAACGTTCTCAATTTGAACACAAATTTCGTTACTGTTTTAAATTTGCCCCATTCTGTGCTAGGGTGCGCAAATTTTGCCCGCTCCCACCGGTACTTGTTCCTTCCCTGGCATCAAAAAGTGGGTGATACCCCGCCCCCCTTATTCCACACTCGTGGTCTTCCTTTTTGGGGAAATGATGGCAAAGTGCGCTCGAAATTTAAGAAATTTTGAGGAGATAGTATTGAAACCCAGGTCATTGAAGTCGGATTACGTGTTGCTTTCGAAGGCTAAATTTTTTGTTTTTGTCTGAACTGTTTATCAATTTTCATTATTTTTTGTTTTTTGGAGTAAACTAGTCAAACTTACTTTTACTTCTATGACATCATCAATTCCCTGACAAAATGCGTTTCTGCAATTTAATGCATTCTATTGATTGATTGAATGGCATTTTTTTTGTAGACCCATGATATTTTATTTTAAAAATAAAAAACTTTTTTTTTTGGTTTCTACGTGATTTTTTAAGTTAGGAAAATTGTTTCGCCGAAAGGGCTTTATAAAAGTGGGTTGAAAATTTACATTCTTATTTTATAAATTTGGCTTTTAGTTACATTAAGAATGAGGAGGAAAATCTGTGGATTTTTACAAAAATTCTGTTTTGTTGGTCTTTTAATCTCTTTTTGGGTAAATTTTTATTGCTTTACTACTCACTAGTAAGGAATTTCGAAATTACAGATTTTATTTTATATTATGGCTTTTACATTTTTCATATGAATTTACAAAAATTGTTTCCCTCTTTTTAATTGTAACAAATAAGCCAATTTGTATAAATAAGAATGTAAAAGTTTAAGCCCAGTTTTAATGCCTTACAAGGGGAAACAATTGTCCTAACTTTAAAAAAATAGTAGAACAAAAAAATCGTTTTTTGATTTTAAACATAAAAAAAAAAAACATTCTATTGATGTTAGAATATATTATTTTCAATATTCTTCGGAAGAGGCTTTCGACTCCTTGGGACGATGACATTCCATTTTTAAGCTCTAATTTTTTAAATGATGATAGAAAAATAGCAATTACCTCGAAACACTGTTTAGAGAACAATATAAATATTTAAAAAATAATTCTTGCTGATTTTTAAAGCGAGTACAAACTTTAATATTCTATCTGAAAGGCACTTACTTGGAAAGTGTTGGATAAAGTTGTTTCTTTATCAGGATAAAACTATAAACCATTGAAAAAGACTGAAAAGAAAGTAGACACAGTGGCTAAAGTGTATTCTTTAAATGTTAATGCTCCCTTATGGAGAAAATATTTGGATTTTAAATTTTAAATTTTACTTAGGCACCCGTGCACGTTTTTTACTGTAAAAACTCGCGTGGTGAAGTGCGTTTCAAATTGAACTTTTTTTATCGTTTTTGTCAAAGCTCGTGAGTGTGCCATTCATGTACCACAATTACTTTGCTCGAATCCACATGCGAATCTAGAAAATGATTAAGCACACAAAAAACAAGAGCAGTATAATTTTACTAGTAAACACGACACTCGAACATTACTGAGTCATAATTCATTGTACAAATAAGCTACATTTGTTTTTTTTAAGTACAGAAATTTTTATCGTTCTACGCGCAATTTGTACCGCATGCTACTAATCTGTATCATTCCTTTATTTATAGCTAGTTGTTAGCACGTAATAAACATTTTTGAGTAATTTCGTGTAACTTAATTAAATTTTCGTGATGAATTACTATTATATGTATGAAAACTGTACAAAACGTACGTGGCATCACTCATAATTTAAAAAGTACCCATCATGGTACAAAATAAGTAAAGCATTTAGGGCTTAACCATGGATATCTTGAGTTTGATTTCTGACTGGCATTTGATGCATAAAACCAACCATCTTCCCATATCAATATACCATGGTATTGTGCATCAATGCAAAAACTTATGTAGATGAGAAATAGGAAAAGAATACAGCGGGTTACAAAAATCAACAATTAACTTCATTATAATATAACATGTTTAGTATTATTTAAATCAGTGGTAGGTGGTCATAGAAATTAAGGTAAGTATTTTAATGACCCTTTTGGTACTCAATTATAGATTTCGTCTAATCAATGAACGTGATGTGAATAGTTAATAAGTTATAATTAATGGATCTTAAACGTAAGATATAGACACGCTTTCAAATTTCAAATTTACTATAACTACGGATAATGATAACGTTGTCCGATATTGCCGTACGTGTTATTCTTTTTAATGGTTTTTACAATTATATTGCTAAGATTGATAAAAAACTAATTATACAGATTATGGATGACGGAATCTCAAACTGCTTTAGGAAAAATTAAACGAACAATCAATAAAAGATTTGATCATTTCATTTGGAGTATTAAGACGTAGTTTTGTGGATTCATTCCTTTTTACTAAAATGAGAAAATCACCCAGCATAACTTTAAGAATTCGTATCTTTCGTAAAATTGTAAGAACGATCTTCAAAAGGTTTGATTATTTTATTCGAGTGTTCGAGGTAATGTTGTGTCGATAATTTATTCCTTTTTATTTAAGTAAGAAAAACAGCATCTGGCGAACAATCTGCAAAAGGTTTATAGTCATTCAACGGTGCATTTAAGCTAATGTTGTAAAGATTTAATTCATTTTCACTTGAATGCGAAATCAACATCGCGCTAATGAATACTAATATCAAGGGGATAATTGCGCCCGTTCGGGCATTATCAGCAAAACTGCAATTTGGTTCAAAATTTTTTAATAGGCCTTTTGCGGGTCTCGTTTTTTAGGGAGCGTTTTCTTTTTAAGGAATATAAATAATTACGCTGAAGAATTTAATTTCATAATGTTCGTGAGGAGAATAAGTTGGATGCGAACCAATTATTTTTGATAAATTATTATTTTGCTTTAAGATTTCGTTGTTTGATGCTCAATGTTCATGCTTAAATTAGTTGGCTTTGAATATTCATTGCTGGTTCTCCTAACTAGGTACATACTGCAGCTTAGTGAATTTATAGAAATAGGTATTTGATCAATAGTAATTTAAGTAATCAAGCCTTATCTTTTACATCAAAATAATGCAAAATAAACACATTAGATTTTTATTACTCTCTATTCTAACAATCTACATATTAACTAAAATCACTTACAAATAATTAATTTAATGCAACGATTACAATAAAACACATCGCACAGGTGAAAATTAAATTATCTTGTTTGCCCTCTAGTAAAAATATCCGAATTTTCTAATACAAGTACACATCTATATATTTCATATAATAAAAAGAGAGTGTTAGAACTACATTAAGATTTTAATAAATGCATAGATAAAAATCACAGATGAAAAGATACCTATAGGCAGATACATCTAAATAAAATATTTCACGATTGTGTATCAAGATCCAGTAGTAGTTTTCTGTAAATATGTAATTAGCCCAGAATGTATGTTAGATCTGCAGTTGGAATTAAGAGTCCGTTTGATTTTGGTCGTAAAACAGATGTAACGACGCGACGGTGTTATCATTCGAAGCAATTAATTTCTATTGCACATTTGACTATACACCGTGTCCCACGATGAGACCGCGAAACTCCAGAGGTGATTATTCAGTGGCTATTCTGAGAAAAAAATCTTAATAAAGTTTTTCAAAAAACTCAATTCTAATTTCCTTAAAAAAAATATTAAAATATGAATAAAAATTTCACAGCGTGTAATACCGTCAATTTTGAACTGCTCACACCACGTGACCTGCAACAATAAGCGCGAAGAAATCACATATTAAAGATTCAGATATGAAATTCGAATTTTGAATGTCCGTACAAGGCGTACCAGAGCGGACCCCCACTCCTCCCGATCCCACGCGCCACCCCACCGCCGCTAGCACTTCAAACAGAAGCCAGTATTACAACTCGTCGCTTTTTATGAATACTTTTTTTTTTAAATTAATTATTAGAAATGCCCGGATCAAAAAAATTTATAAGGATTTTTTTCTCAGAATACCATGAACAATCACCCTCCGGAGTTTCGCGGTCTCATCGTGGGACACGGTGTATAGTGTATTGGACAGTTATTCGTAATCAGCATTTGTATACCGAGGCAAGTTTAATGTTTTTCATTTTATTGTTTTAATGTACCAACCTGCTACTTATCATAATCATCATCCTACATCCGCTCTCACAAACAGCCTCCAAGTCAAGGTACTGAACGCCAGTTCATTGTGGATCCTCCTAAATCAGGTCTACGTCTCGTAGTAGCCTTTTTTTACGAAAATAATTAACAATTTATTAAATACATTCCCAAAAGAGTGTTACTTAATAATATTATATTAATACTTAAATCTATCACGCGTTTAGTATTTTTGTTCCAGAAAATCTCCGTTTCATTTAATTTTTAGTTCGTTATTAAAACATTCATGAATTAAATTTGGAATTTGTCTGAATTTTCTTCATTAGGGATGTGATTACGGACCGTTAGTAGAAGGGCTGCTTAGTTCGCCCCGGGGTCACCTACCTAAGGAGGTAGGTACCTACCCACTTCACATTACTGTGGGCAAGACCCATCTCACTCAGTACTCAGTATGAAAGCTGCTAATTATTTGTACACCATTATGGTAGCCAATACTGGGACAAGAGGAATGTGCTACACTTAACTGTGGAAGCACGCATATATTTTTTTATTAAAGGATCAAATTCATAAAAAATGTTAAATAAAAATCATAGTAGGTAATTTAAAACACAAAAATGGTATTTATTCTCCACCTGTGTGTTGTTATGATGTTGAAGTATTGATTTATATGTGATTTTCATATTAATATTTCATGTGTTGGTTCAGAAGCGTAAGATCCTCTTACCTTCATGTAATAAAATGATCGAGATACACTGCATTTAGTGTAGCAATGCAGTGCCCTATGCACCATTGGGTGCGAAAGTAGTAGTAGAAGTATGTTGTTACCAATAAAAATTTAAAGTATAAACTTAGTAAATAATGTAGGCAACTATATCTTTCTTATCTGCCCGTAATGCAAATTAATAAAGCGTTTTTTAAATATATATTATGCAGTAAAGAAAATTAACTTAGATTTCGTACACTATATTTTTACTCTAAACAGTTTGGAGGTTTTCATAAAGACCGTTAAAAAAAATGTTACGTATACTTATTTCATAAAAAATGAATCGGCAATGTTCTTCGATACGTAGGTACCTATTCAAATTTCAGAGATAAAGCGTTTATTTTAATTTTCATGATCCATCATGACCAAAAGAGTTTAGGAATAATTTATTTTAGTAAAAAATTTAAGGAGCATTTTATTTTAAATTATATGAAATACGGTAAGGTACACAGAATGAACAATAAATTAAAATTTCATTCAGGTTTTCGTCTTGACCAGACCATCGATCGCGCTAATTTTAGCCTGTAGTTGCAAAATCGTTTTTAAGCGTTGATTGAGAAGTTTTTAAAGGCACACTATTTTTAAAAGTAATTCATGTGAGAGCGATCTTTTAAAATATATTAAAAAAATTATATAAGGTAATTTAAAAAAAGCCTGATTTTACATCCTAAGTAGCAGTTGAAATACATGGAGATAGAAAAAATTAATTATTGTAGTACACTCCAAAAACTGGTGAATACAGAAGTCAATTTGGAGTTGATAAAATGTAGCAAGATGTTAGGTATCGGAATTTAGAGGTTTTAAAAAAAATTCTATTCAAAACACGCTTTAAACATTAATTTGCATCTCTAAATAGCGTTTAAGCCTTACTAATAAATTTATGAGTATTTCTGAAAAAAAAATTAACGGTTCTCAATTTTCTTAACAAACTATCAGCATCTAATTAAAAAAATTTTACAAGTCGTCTGCAAATATAAGTATCTACCTCCTTACATATTGAAAGTGCAGATAAATAAAATTGTTTTCGACATTTTGAATATCAGGAACAAATACTAAGAGCTAATATGTGGATTATATAAGTATGACCTACCCACTAAGCAGGTGTATGCTATGTGGGATAAACTCTTTCCTATTCTTTTAATGAATTGTATAACTGTTTCAAAAGTTATGATTTATGTTTTATTTATATATACTAGCTGATACCCGTCGCGTTGCTGCCGCAGAAGAAACAGGTAATTCTAGAAATATCGATTGAAATTTGAAAGATTTATCTCGTTTCTTTGGGAATTGGTAATAGAAGGAATGCTTTGTATTTTCTTTCTGATGAAAAATGCATTTATGAAAATTGAATAACTCGTATAATGTGTATACTCGTATGTATAAAGGTATAGTGTAAATGTTATTTATTTTATTTTGGTGACTTTATTTTTCAAGTGCTTCATGGTAGGTATTTATAATATATATTTTTTGTTTATCCGTCTTTGGCATAAACAATTAAATTTCTTGGCTGTCCGACTCGTAAATTTAATATGAGGACTTCTATTACCCTTTGGACATTTTTTTTTTTAAATGTGTGTGGCAGGTCCGACGCATGAATGGAATTTACTCTTAGATGAAAAAAAGGTGCGTCCGTCAAGTCGGATTTCAAAATATAAACTCTATATTCGAAAAACAGGTCACCCAAAACCCTTTAAACGATACCAATCTTTATTTTATAAAAAAGATGTGCGTCCGCCATCTTGGATTTTAAAAAATAAACGCTTAATTCAAAATCAGGACGCCCGTATCGTCTAAAAACGATACCCATCTTCATTTTATGAAAAAAAGGTGCGTCCGCCATCTTGGATATCAAAATAAACTTTAAATTTGAAATCAGTACGCGAACACGCCCTAAAAACGATGCAAAACCTTCATTTTATGAAAAAAATGTGTGTTCAAAATAAACTTTAAATTTGAAATCAGAGCCCCCAAGAACCATTAAAACGATACCCTTCTTCACTTTGTGAAAAAAAGAGACAACCGCCATCTTGGAAATAAAAAATAAACGCTAGATTCGAAATCAGGGCCCCCAAAACCATTATTTAAACGATACCCATCTTCATTTTCTGAAAAAAAGGGACGACCGCCATCTTGGATTTAAAAATAAACGCTAGATTCGAAATCAGGGCCCCCAAAAACCTTTAAAACGATACCCAACATCCTTCTATGAAAAAAAGCTTTGTCCGCCATCTTGGATTTAAAAATAAAAGCTAAATTCGAAATCAGGACCCTAAAAACGCTTAAAACGATACCCAACTTTATTTTATGAAAAAAAGTTGCGTCCGCCATCTTGGATTTAAAAAATAAAAGCTAAATTCGAAATCAGGACCCTTAAAAACCCTTAAAACGATACCCAACTTTATTTGATGAAAAAAACGTTGCGTCCGCCATCTTGGATTTAAAAATAAACTCTAAATTCGAAATCAGCACCCTTAAAAACCCTTAAAACGATACCCTACTTTATTTTACGAAAAAAAGGTACGCCCGCCATTTTGGAATTTAAAAAATCCATATGCTGTGCATGGGAAGCAATTCTGTAATAGTAAGTAATGGTGATGATGATTATTAAATTAAAAAAAAATTAAAACTCATTCGGCATTATACAAATAGAATATATATTTTTCGGGAATTGTGCGAGTCCATATAATCCATATGTTCACCTCGTAGCACAGTGGTAGCCCATTTTACTACCGTGTATGAGGTCGCCGGTTCGATTCCCGTAGAGGGTCAAGATGAAATATGATTTATTTACATGTTATTTTTACATTAATATTTCATGTGCGATACCTTGGACTGGGACTGAAGCGTAAGACTGATCATCCTACTTTCATGTAATAAAATGATCAAGAGACACTGCACTTGGTGTACCAATGCAGTGCCCTATGCACCATTGGGTGCGGATAAGGGAGAGTAGTAGTAGCAAATGCTCCAAATTTCAAACAAAGATTCTTGTAGCTCGACTACCTATAATATAAACTCCAAACGAATTATAAGGTAGGTACTTTTTATTACGAATTCACTGTCTGTTAATGATTTTATTCCATAGCCATAAAAAATTATAACAGATTAAACTTAAAATATTATATAGTAAAAAATAATGTTTTTTAAAACGTTATAACTTTTTTATTTTCCCAGCTAGAAACGATTTTTAGGTGTCTTTGAAGTTGGAATTTTTGTCTTTCTATTTATTGCAAAAAACAGAGCTCTGCAGAGTTATTCTCGATCAGGAGAAGCCCTTGTCAAACGATTTTTTTTTCTCATAGAGAAAAACTGACGATGAAACTAACACAGAACAAAACAAAAAAACATTTTCGGAGGTAAAAAATGCACTCGATAGCTCAAAACCAATTCACGGCACTTATTTATTGTGAAAAAAGTCCGAATCGGGGTGTAAATAAATTTAAAAATGTAATTGAAAGTTCGAGGTGTATAAAAATAAATTGTATACTCGTACGTGATGAAAACGACATTAGCGCCTTTTGCTGTACAGCATTATTTGACGACATTTTTTATAAGCTTTATGTACTTAGCTATGCAGTTCTATCGGTTACATGGCGCATCTAAAATTCACCCGGAACTGTCACTAAATCATATCAAATACACAAATACAAAAATTATAAAATGGATGTTATAATGCAGGAACCTTCCCAGGAGTGAATAAAACAACCCTCTAGAACAACTTATTGCAATCGGATAAGCGGTTTACGAATCCATTGAGGACATACATACAAACATACAAACTTACATTCATTTTTATATATATAGATATAATATTGTATCCATGTTACTTGTATTTGAAAGTTTTTCAAATAAATAAATGTATATAAAAAT
This sequence comes from Micrasema minimum, assembly GCA_022494985.1. Lineage (NCBI taxonomy): Eukaryota > Metazoa > Arthropoda > Insecta > Trichoptera > Brachycentridae > Micrasema > Micrasema minimum. The sequence goes on from JAGVSP010001523.1 coordinate 8,860, forward strand.
GACATATTATGAATATATATCTATATATATTTTTATAAAAAAATTAATGCAATAAAACGTTATAGGGTTAAATACGGTACGGATGAATTATTTCCTGTAGTTTCTCGGCACACGGTAGATAATGCCTCTAGCCCGCGGCATAGCAGCCGAGAAATCGTGCTGTATGGCTCCTACGTCAGGCTACTGGACATCTACTGTACTTTACTTACCACTTTTTCATCGTAACGGAGAGGAAATTATTTAATGAGATGCCTACTGCACTTCATGCGCGCTTGCATAAAAATTATTATAGCCAATCGTCATCATAGTGCTCTTTAAGTGAAGCATATGGATTCCACAAGCTGCCGCCAAAGTATTAGCCGTAAGTTTTTTCGTAAATTGTCAGCAGGAGGTGGTAGCCTGATGCCAAATAAATACGATGAAAACAAGTCCTATCTCATAAGGGTTGAAGTGTTGTGATGTCGAAACGATCCAAATAGGAGCGAATGTATTAAGTAAAGGTGATTTTGACGAATATTTTGTCCCTTGAGTAATATTTTAGTAGTTAGAGCGTTAAACTATTGTGCACAAGGCTTACGAGGTAACCCTTAGGCTTGATAAATGAATGAAATAACATGATGTATCGCATACGGTGTGTATAATCTAAATATATTTAAAAAAAATGCAAAACGTTTCATTAAAAACATTTGGCAAACTCGAAAAAAAACGAAGTGTTACATATACTTTCAAATACAAGTAACATGGATACAATATTATTATATTTTATAAATATATTTTAAAGAAACAGCATACAATAGAGAAAAAAATAGGAAGGAATCCCACATAGGCATGGCCTGCTTTAAAACGCTGGCGCTGTATCAATACATTACAGAAATATTGCTTTTTGACCCTTCTGTAAATAAAATTTTGCGGCTCTCTGTTTTCTTCTTAAAAAATTATGCAATAGGGGCTTTTTTAATGTATTATATATTCAAGTTAAATTACATAGGTGCTTATGTAAGTACCAGTTTAATTTTCAATCAATTTTTTCGCAATCCTTTAGTTTGATGGTTTTAAAAAACGAAGTGCTACATATATGTAGAATTTTGCCAGTAAATTCAGTTTTATTTATTAACTTAGATTTTAGATCACACATATAAATTTATTTATGAAATGTCTTTATGATTTTACAAGTGAATCCGCAACCAACAAGTGTAGGTTCCTATTTAATAATAAGGCAAGATAGGTACATGTTTTCAATAATAAGGACCTTTTTTTTAAATTCCCATCTAATTGCTTTATGTTAGTGGTTTATTATGCGATCCGACAGCTATCGATTCTGAATTTCAACAAGAACTCAAATTATATATTCTATTCACGCAGCTTCAAATTCCGAGCTTTTTCCAAAGCTCCGAGACCCGCGAAGCTCCCGTAGTACTTTATCAGTATGACTGCACATACTGCCCAATCTAACTGTGATCGTTAATCTTTCAACATTTTTAGATGTCATTCCTGAATAAATCAAGAGAGCGAAAATAAACATCTTGTATTTGTAATCATAATAGTGAGTGATATTTGAGTAAATAGAGGATTTTTTTTTATACATATGCAATATACACATTTTAAATAATCTTTTTTTTACTAGCTAAATTTTTACTGCAGGTTACTGAATTTTTTTACCAATTCACATAAAAAAATTGATTTAATTACGATTATATATAATTAGATTGTTGCCATGGAAAAAAACATTTGTTATGGATAATTTAGAATGATTGAAAAGATATTAAGGTAGATCCTTCCTCTTGCTATTTTGCTTGCAAATGGTGCATAAGGCAAAGCATTAGTGCACCAAATGAAGTGTATTATAACACCTACGTACTCGTATGACATGAAAAAAATATTATAGGGATATTTATTAACATTTATAATCTAATAATAATAATAAAACCTGGTTGCTGAGCGAAAATGTCGATACGAAATTGAAAAGTTTTATAAATTATTTGTACCAAAAAATGATGGGAGGTTATTATTTTTTCTCTTTACAGTAAAGTCCACAAGACGATTGGTACAGGATTTAGAATTTATTCACTTTCTGGTGATGTATTGAGGGCCGTCAGCAGAACGGCCCCGTCCAACGTTCCCCGACTTCGAGTTTTTGACAATGGCGATTTAAAAACCTATTGTACAGCTTCTGTTTTTCTTTTGCAACGCGTCTTCTCGAAAGAACGAACAATTCTCGCACAGACAATGCACCATCGACTTTTATCAAAATACTGTACTCTCTATATCCATAAACAGACTTTAACAACTATATATATTTAAAAAGTATATTTTTTCCAATGAAATTTGAAGAAAAATCATTAATGTTTACAAGTTATATGTTTGCTTGTTGAAAATAAATTGAATCGATTAAATTTCAGCTAAATGATTTGTTTGTATTCGCAGCGAGTCGGAATAAACAGTTGAACCTGTAAAAACAATGCGTCGTTGAAAGGACTCTTCATTAAGGTCGTCAAAATCGAGCCTTAAATGGAAAATCTTCGCGGCAATATTTTAAAGGTGTGTTTTCTTTCAAGAAGAATAAAATAAAAGACGATGGTAATTATCGATGTTTTAAAGTTTATAAATATGTAGGTCTTTAATCGATAAATCTAAGCTTTGAAGATATTCGATAAATCAAATGGGCAAATGCCGCCAACGTCGCAGTGCCCGAATCCCAGTAAGGTATTGGTCTTGTTTCGGCAAGCGTGCTCGGAGAGTAAATAAATCCAAAAACGCAATTTTAGAAAGAAACAGTAACCAAAAAATAGGAATCAATCACTGACGAGGTTTTCTGGGCTGTTCCATAACGAGGTGGCCACGATCACACGCCGGAATACCAAGCCGACGACTTGGGAAGAAGTAGACTCGCCGCGGGCAAAAAACTATCAAATTCATCCGATTCCATTGTAACAAAAAGAGCGGAGAAATGCACCAAAGCCCGGATTTGGAAACGTTTCGCGTTCATTTCTTCCCCTCATTATTTGTGGAAATGCGGCCGACAGGGAGCTACTGTACTGGGAGACTTACATCTTTATACAAGCGTAAATAGTTGGGTATTTGGTAAATTTTAAGAACGCTGTATCAATACATTACAGAAATATTGCTTTTTGACCCTTCTGTAAAAAAATTTTTTTGGCTCTCTGTTTTCTTCTTAAAAATTATGCAATAGGGGCTTTTTTCATGTATTCTATATTTAAGTTAAATTACATAGGTGCTAATGTAAGTACCAGTTTAATTTTCAAGAAATTTTTTCGCAATCCTTTAGTTTGATGGATTACTCCGTGGATAACTTTTACCAATTCATCCGCGACCTTCGTTTCTTGTCCCACAAAAAAGTGTCTCTTCGCGCTTCAGCCCTCGCGTGTATTATCTACTCCAAGCGGTATTGTTTCGGCCCATTGTGGGACCGCGGGCAGGACTGCAGATGTCGGTAAACTACAAAGGGAGCCATCTCATTGTCCCACGGAGCAAGGCCAAGAAGGTGGACGACACAAATGCCAAAATAAAGTGCAACTAGACGTAACGTTTCCCAAGTCTTCAGAAAAATAATTGATAAAACAAAGATCTCAATGCTTTCACATTTATTTTGTGAAGAGGAATAGAACCAAAAAAAAAATTATTATAAAATATATTTTGTTTCGAGTAAAATTATTTCTAACACCTCTTTTAGCTTCCAAATCATAATAAAACTAAGTTTTAACGGCGGAAAAACAAGTTTCATTGAGTTTCATCGAATTAATTTTCACATTTAGGTATTGTCTACCATCTAGGGTTGTAATAATACATTATTATACAAAAACAAACACGCACTAATGTGCTGCCTTACTGAGCAATCATAAATATCTTAATTCCCATTAGCGTTTTTCTTTTAAAGACAAGTGAACTTTAATGGACATTTTACTTGTGGAATTCAGTCGGTTCCCTCCAAACATACCGTAGAGCGGCATTCACCGTGGTATACTGGCAATGTGAACTACCTTTTCTGCGACAAGTGCAACATTGTGCGTTCTTTATGACACGGCTGCCGGAGATAATTATTCTGTGGTGTTTGGAGAGTCTTTGAATTCTTGTGCTTATTTTGCAGAGACAAGCTCTAAGTACGCTTTTATGAAGAGGTTTTACAAACAAGGAATATAGTTAACTTGATAGAGTAAAGAGAATACATAGTTGAAATGCTTCAATATTTTTTCTACTGTCTAGTGCCTAGTGATTCAATTTGATAAAAAAAAAAAAACACTTAAAATACATATCAATTTATATTTTGTTCAATGAACGGTTTTTTCTACTTTTTTGTTTAGCCATATTGACCATTTACCATTTATATTTTACTCTGATAATTTCTTGATGGCGGTAAACGATAAGTTATCTCCCCGCTATCCAGCAATAAATTGAATAATCGAATTAATTGAAGTTTTAAGTTTTTCGGCGATAATGTCAGTATTTTATTCAAATAACTGTTTTTTTAATATTCCGACCGAATGGAAGACGAAAATAAAAGTAAGCAGTACGAGATACGGTGTTTTATGGGTAGAGAGCTTGAGATTAAGAAGACAGCGAGCGAAGAAGCGATCAATTTGATCCCCCTACAAACTGGTGGTGTGATGTGGTTGAATGCGTAGGTCTCGCGTAAAACATCACAGTCACCAGAAAAGCTACCTTTCTGATACGTGCCGCATCTTACGGTAGACGTACGGTTGCCAATGATGATTACTTCTACTATTTAATTTACCCTGATTAATAACTTCTCGATAAGCCATCTCGCGATCAAGTCTGCGACACCCCGCACTGACCGCGGCAGATACGCGCGGGTCGCGCCCTTATTTGTACCGCGGGGTAATTGGCGGCGAGCGGTATGCGCCCTTTGTGGCTCGCCGCCCGCTCCCGCGACAACCGCCGCGTATCGCCAGCCGCTAAAAAACGCGACCGCGTTCTGGACGGATCGCAATCGCCTGTCCAGAGGATTCAAAAGACGCCGTGATATATGAACGCGCGATATCTTTATCGCCTGAATTCGGTAATTTTCTTATAAGGAGTACTTTTACGTCTCGCGTTATTTATTAGATAAAAATTAATGTTTAGATGTTTAGAAGGTTATTAATTCCGTGGCGAAAACAGATATTCGATATTACTATAGAATCAAGTGAATGTTTTTGAAATTAGGAGGATATAAATATATTTATTACCTATTCCTGTATTTTACTTGAGAGGATACACGGAAACTGCCGGCCGATCGCTTGGTTTGGAGTCAATTTGTAGAATCCATATGCTCCACATTAAGAGCGGATATGGTAGGTATGATGATGATTTTTATAATTTAACAAACTATTATGTACCTTAGTTAAGATTGAATATCTTATTAACAATAAGGTATTATTGAACATACTGTAGAGCTATTTCAATAGATATTATTTAGTTCTTCGTAGGTAATGAGCATTGGCTAATCATAATATGTATAACCGTAGATACAAGTTCTACAATTATTCGGAAAGTACCAATTTGAATCTGCTGATTTAAAACTGAATGCAGGTAACTACAGTTTGAAAAGCCATTTGAATTCTAAGTTAAGCATCTAGAACAGAAATAATCTACGAAATAAGAAATCATCTATCCATTGAGCAATACTTGTTCTCTCTGCTCTCGGCCAATACCGACAAAACGATTACAGATTCAACACGAAGATATTGACACCGATACCCGCGAGTAATTACGAGAATTCACCAAACATCTCCCCCTTTATTATAAGTCAGATATTATAAATATCGGATTAATTAACGTTCTCCGTATAGCGCTGGAGGGGCGGGACGGCTGCGGCCGCTGGCCCGGGGCTGTATCGATAGGCGATGCCCGTAAAACCAATTTTACCCCACCAACTTTATGGCTTCCCATTTTTTCCTCGCCCGCTACCTATTTTTAATTCTCCATATAATAACAAAGAAGCGGTCGTTAAGTCGTGGCTACTGAAAAAAGTTTCTTTGATTTATGTATCGAGAAATAGAAGTGTGTAATTCGTGAGTGCCCAACACGTGGGGCGCACCCGAGCGTGTGAAAAGTTAATTTCTTTTAATTGATGTATTAACATTGTCCGGTCTATAACATATAGCATGCCAATGCAAATGAATACAAACTAAACTCGGATTCCTCCCAACAAATGACGAATGTATCGGTTAATTAGAAATAAATGCTTTAATAGCGGCCACCGCCACCCAAAATGTTCCGATACCATAGAATACCCAAAACGTAAGTCAGCAATTAGCCGAGTATAAAATTGGTTATTAAGCATGTAAATTCAGTTTAATTGCCGCTTCCAATAAAGGATTCTGTCAACGGAATTGTTCTTTATTTCATTTACGAGAAAACTAAATCATCTAAAGACAAAATCTTCCAACCCCGAGAAAATCGGACCAAACAAGGATGATAATTTTAGAACTGAAGTATCTAGTGTGCACGCCGACATAGAAAAAAGCAAACCGCTAAACCTTAACTCGTAAGGTACTTAAAAGTTTAAAAGGATATTCCACTTGTCAGAAAGCTTGGCTTAAATTTCTATATGGTGAGGTCCAAAGTTTGCCCATACAGAAAACAAAACTGTTAGATGTGCATTCTGGGTTTTTGTAGGACTTAAAATACAAAAGCTTTCTTTATTTCGACTTGAATCGAATGAATTGAATTGAAATTAAAATATAGTTAGGTACGAAAAAATAAAATAAAAAGATAAAACAAAACAAAACTGAATAAATACAAACTGTAAACCTTTTTAAGAATTAAGAAAGAAAAAAAAATTAAAGCAAGTAAAATGAATAATTGCGTGCATGTTTGGTATATCGTTCATTTCTGTTTAAAATAAAAAATGTGTGGTTGTTACATTATTTATTTACATGTGATTTTCATATAAATATTTCACTTGTGATACCTTGAACTGGTGCTGAAGCGTATGACTGATTATCTTACCTTCGTGTAATAAAATTATCAATATAGGTAGGTACAATGCACTTGGTGTACCGACGCAGTGCCCTATGCATTATTGGGTACGGATAAGGGAAAGTAGTAGTATTAATCACGTGGCACAAAACATATGAATGGTTTATTAATATAGCGGTGAAAGGAAAAGCATAAAAACTATGATGAGAAAAACGGACATGGCACTTAATTACCTGATAAGATATACGACTTACCCCCAAGGTTTGTAAGGGATACGGTAGCGCTATTAACATATTAAAATAATTTTTGTTTTAATATTAACGTACGAAGGTCTGGAGTAAATTTCAATATCTGGCCTCCGTTGGCCTTAGGCTAGGAAATACAGCGGAGGCTGTTTAACGAACTCTTAGAATTATTATGACTGAACAATTTAAAAACAAATTAACATATTTTAACTCCGTTGAAAAGGCGTCTATTGGCTAGATGGCATAAAATCAAAAAAGTTGATTCAATTTACAATTATCTAATACATCTCATTATAAATAATTACTTATAAACAAGAAGAGAAAGAGTGTATAGTATTAAATTAGAAATCAGTAAAATCATTTGCGTATTATTGCACGTTTTCAATAAATGTAAGCTTACTTTTCATTCGGTCTATTTCACTTAAGCACATTCATTTATCAATGAAAACAAACATGGCGTGTTGCTTCTTTTATTTGTCAAAACTTATTAAAGTAGATGTCATATGGCGCACGTTGTGGTCAAACAGCAAGGAGCGCTTCTCAGGTGGTGTGACCCGCTGGGTACCCACTTTGTTTTAACCAAAGTCAAACATATCAACCTATATTTCAAACGGGAAACCAGCCGGAATAATATCTCAAACACCGTATTTGATAAAGTGTCTCGCGATGACAAAGTGCCGGCGTTTTGTTTACTTTGCGAAACACGAGTCTCGCGATCTTTTTGCTGACAAAATTAATGTTTGGCCAGTTTGCTAAAATTCCGCGACATGGCAACGCTCAGACTTAGCGGTAAAAAGACTGGATGGTGTTTATCAGTTTATCTGTAGCGCATCGGGTAGGCTGGGAAGCAAAAAGCGGACAGAACCCCCGCTGAAAGTTTCCTCCTAAAAGGAAAGCTTAGGCCGAAAGACGACTGGTTACTGATGTATTTTGCATTAGGCTTGATTTATTCAACATAACGCAAAACGTTTTGGGCACAAATGATGATATTTAGACGTTGTCTTCGCGAGAGGTTTTTCTCTCTCTTTTTGGTTGCATGAATTAGGCACTATTCTGATTTAAATTTATCGAAACGATCGGCAATTTTTTGTGCTTTTATTTATCCGTGTAAAGACTTCAAATGTGACGTGATTTTCAAGTAAAGAATCCATTGCCATAAAATGCATTTTCTTGGTACGAAAAATACCGCCGTAAATATCTGCGAAGTTATGTTAAAAGCAATACCTAGCTTATCGCCCTTCTGTCGGCTTGTAAGACGCATTTCCCATTGGGGGATTGTAAAGCGTCCGCTAGCTTACTTCCTCCATACATATACGATACGACAAGTCTGCTCTATCCATCCTTCAACTTAATTCTCTTCATTCGATGGCAATAATCGATTAGGAGACCGCCAATAAAAGTTTACACACAATACTTGTATACTACTACTTACTTTATTTTGACTTCCTAGTCGCGTAGTTTATATTCATAATGTATTTTTTGTACATTTTTCTTATATATTTTATTTGCTTGTTTCAGGTGCGACACAGATTCGGACTTTACGACGAAATATCAACATCAGGAGGAGTCCAAGTGAGGCACTGTAATTGGATTCGATTCCTCAAAGTGTCAGATCAATATGGACCTCAAGTAAACCTCGTGTGTACAAAAGTCAAAGGAGAACCTATTTACGAAGCTGTCAAACCAATTGCGCCACATACAGAACTAGTAGTTTACTACCTTCCCGAGAGACCTGAAGAGCTGTTCTTCGTAAGAATGAGGAATACCTTATATAGACAAACTATGGACTCAATATTAGAAGGTAAGAATTTTCAGTTCAAATTATATGTTGTACTTAGTAAAGATTTGCTTTTCTATTTTGATTTTTTCGTTTAAAATGAATTTACTTTTATTTTTGAACGATGATTCGTATGGCGGGATCTTTACTTCTATCGGTTGGATGGAATACTCGAAATCATCGAAGCATTTAATTATTTTCACCATAGGATGAAATATCTACGAATGTCCCGGAACCCATTCGCAATCATCTCTTACATTATCCGTAACGAAAGATACAATAGAAATGAGATAGATTCTAGCTGTTCGATTGTATGAACAGCTCTTTGAGTTATAAAATATGCCGACTTTTGATTGAACTTCAAAATTTTAATGAAGGAACCCTTTCAAGTTTACTAACAAGGAATAGCGATTCATTTTCTTGTATTTAGCAAGTAAATTACTTTTAAGCGATTTGAAGAAGTTTAAAGTTATTTTTAACTTCTAAGATCATTTCGAACAAAGCGAACGGTCGTTAACACTCATAAAGTCCGTAAGGCATTAGGTGCGCTATCTAAAATAGGAACCTTGTTTAGTTTAATTACTTTTATTTCTTAATTACAAGAAGCTCTCGGCGATGTCGCCCGAGCCTTTGTCAAATTACCCATCCAATCCGGTCGTTCAAAGGCTGTTAGCGCGACATAAAAAAACACTTAACAATGTAAGAGTTCAGAATTCTTTCCAAGTATCCCACTCGTGTTATGCTCCCTCGGAACTTAACCGTTTCTTAATACGGTCAACGATAATTTGATGCACGCTTGTATGTATGTAAGTTAATCGATTTGGAGACGTACGGGTTACCATGGCCGATATCTTGTACGACGGTGGTTACCGATTGTGATCAAATTTTATGTTCAAGTCCGGGAGCTACTCGGCTACCCGCCTCTTAGTACATGGGAAAATTATCTTAAATCGTTACAAAACGCTCAAAAAGCCATCAGCTCCTTAAAAATAATTTGAAAAGCAAAAGATCTAGTAATTTTATAATTTTAACAAGCTATATTTTATCGGTATGTTCCCACAATTTTTCAAGTCGTGTACCTTTTTACCTGCATAATTTGGAACTAATAGCATTTTTTAATAAAGCGTTGCGATGAACCTTATGTTTTACGTGGCTACGGTATCTGACTCTGGGTTTTGTCACTATCACGTCCGCGATTTCCGGGAATAAGTCACCAAAAGCATCAGGAAGCCTTTAGATGAGATCGCCTCTGATTGACTCTAGTCATTGTGACCAGCGCCCGAGAAAACTGCCACACCTCGGGAAGAAAACAACAATGTCAAGAGGATAATACGTTTAGCATCAGGTTGGTACAGCCATGGGCTAGAAATTAGACTCGCGCTTAGTAGATATGATATTTTCTCCCCGAAAAAATAGATTAAAAATGTAATCTGTTTAATGTGTTGTTTTTTATAAAATAATGATAGCTAGACGTATAAAATTACATTCAGTGAAGATAAAAGAAATGTTAGTGATGCTCAGTCCATTCGAGCAGCTTAAATTTAAAACAAAGGAACAGCAATCTCACTTTAAAGGAACATTAAGTTGTGTTTTTTCATTTGTCATCAATTTTCTTAAAGTGACATAAAAAAGGTTGCATTATGCAATTTCTTGATATTATGATTTACTTCGACTGTTCTAGATTACTTAACATAAATTAATGTAATAGTGCTTAAAACTTAGTTTTTGTTTGAAGTTTACATTATACATATCTGATAAAATAAATTAATACTGTTGATTTATCTTGAAAACGTTAGCACGACGCAGACGTTAAGTCGAGTGACTTGAGCATAAGTCTCCAGATACAAGAGATCAATCGATAACTTCAGTGGTGACTATCGAGTAGTAGAGAGAGGTGATTTGAAGATCTATAGATCTCTAGATCTATGGATCCCGATGACGCCACAAAAGGTATCAATAGTAAAACCCTAGTAGTCACGGGCTGCCAATAATCACCCGCTGGGAGCCTGTCAGTACACCAGACATAGGCATTGTCCGGCGATTCTTTTGTTCTGAGATTGTCACATTAATGCGATGTCAATCAGGTTTACAGATAGATATAAGTTACTAATCAACTCGGGGGTTGGTAATATTCGACGCAATACGCGTTATTATATAATGATTTGATGTTATCCTAGATTACTTCTTATTGAATATTTTTTAATTAATTAAACGATATTTAGGTTGGATTTCCGATCATGAAGCATGTTAATTTTAAATATTAATCCGTTGGCCCGACTAGTACTCTTCGATCTCTAATTTGCAGAGTGAACACAATAAACCCGATTTTTTCAATCTCGATCTTTCAAAGTTTACTAGCAAAATATATTAAAAAACGTGAAAATGTGCATTATTATTATATATTTTTTTTAAATAGTGAAAAAAATGCTCGTTTGTTTACATCGTCCGCCTCGTGATGGGGTGGATAGCGGGTTTGATCCCGACGGAATAATATGTAATATTTTCTTGAATTTTATTTTTATGTAAAAATATTTCATATGTAATAACTTGGACTGGCGCTGAAGCGTAAGACTGATCATCTTGACGAAAAATATTAAGATTTACCAATGCAGTGCCCTATACACCGTTGGGTGTGGATGAGGGCAAGTAGTAGAAGTCATAGTGGTATATTTGCAGATTAATGAAAACTTTGTTTTATTTTAAAAAACCTTTTTTTTCTCTCCTCAGATTCTCCACTAGACCTGTCCATGTCTCTCCTCTCCCGAGTACTTCTGCCCATCTCACCGCCCAGCGGTACGGAGGACGAGCACAAGTCAATTTCTGGAGACTCCCTGGCCTCCTCAGCAGCCAGTTCCTCGGGAGACCTCCTGGAGACCGCCATGGCCGTGCAGAGATCGCCCAAGGCCAGGCCTCTGAGAGGAGAGAGAGCCTTACTGCCCTGCGAAGTCTGTGGCAAAGCTTTTGACAGACCATCATTATTGAAAAGACACATGAGAACACATACAGGTTAGTCGATTAGTCATACAATATCAGAAGCTTTTCCAGAGACCGCCATGGCCTTCTAAGCCAGGTATATAAGAGAAGAAATATCTCTACTGCCTGTGAAGTCTGTGGTAAGTCTGTGAAGACCATCATAATTTGAAAAGCACATAAGAACACATATAGGCTAGTAATACTATTTTAAATGAAGGTTTAAAATTCTATCAATATATTTATTTTATTAGTTGGAAAAACAACAATGTATACAAAAAAAGCATTAGAACCAATCACAGTTTTTCATGCCGATATAAATGTAGGGCACTGTAAGAAAAAAAAAAGGAAAATAAAACCCAATCAAGCAATGCCAGAAAAAGATGTGATAAGAGGAAAATGATATGACAGATAAAAATTTGAATTAAAATAAATAAATGTCATTTTCCCGTTTTCAAAAAACATTTTGAGTGCTTCCACATTCCCTCCCAAACTTGTTGTCTCGTTTAAGTCATTGTTTTCTATTTTTTCTATTTTTGGATGATTCCCTGGTAACCTAATTAGACCATTTTTATGTTTGTATTATACCTCAGTAACTTGGTTTCGTCACGACTAACATCTTCATCTGAAGACTTAGATCATGATGATAATTTTTGATAAAAATCCCAAAACCCATTAATCCAGCAGATATTGATATGAAACTAATTAAAACATTGCAAGTAAATCGTCGATGAATTACTAACCTGCTTTGTACTCCCATGCGTTGATACCGCCCTCTATTGAAAATATTCAAGCTCCTAATCACCCTTTTTGCAATGGCCAAAATGCGAAAAACAGACTTAGCTTCTTATTATTTCTGTCTACTTCCAGGGGAAAAGCCACACGTTTGTATGGTATGCAGTAAGGGATTTAGCACCTCCAGTAGTCTCAACACCCACCGCAGGATCCACTCAGGAGAGAAGCCTCACCAGTGCCAGCATTGCGGCAAAAGGTTCACAGCTAGCTCCAATCTCTACTATCATAGGATGACGCACATAAAGGTAGGAATTTTATTTCGTCTTAAGATGTTTTTTATTTAGACACATATCTTTTGTCACACTATTGACACAGATGATCTCTATCTGTTGGATTAGATTTGATATTTTGTTCCGTGTACATATCGAAATTCACGGTAAACGTTTTTCCTCCGAAGCTACCGAAATCTAAATGTATTTTTTAATATACCAACAGTGGTAACGCTAAAAACTTTTAATCAAATTATCATTAGGTTAAAACCACTCTTTTGCACTAGATTCTTGATTTATATTGCAAACGAGAGTATTTCTGAAAAAAAAACTAAAAATTGACATATTTTTCAATTGGGTAGCTTAAGATTGAAATTTTTTATAAAGTGTATCCGCAATAAACCAAATCCAAAGTATTTTTCAAGCTATTGACAGAGTTACTAGAAACTTGTTCGATCACACAAAATAATAGATAGAATCAGTAATTCGTTTAATCAGATTAAAAGTGCACTGCAAAAAAAGTTTGAGAAAGTCACCGTGTCATTTTACAGAAGTAACAAGAGAGTCTCGTGCAATTAAAATGGAAAAAAATGGATTCTAATTCACTCAATGATCAAAGAAAAAAAATAGGAGTTTGGTTTTCGAGTACGACACATACTAATGACAGCTAAAAACATGATCATTAGATATTATCAGTGAGCGGTTGTCCGTTTTACGTTTAGCATAATATAATCTGCAGCACATTGAATTGGCTATTAGTTCTAGGAAATAATTAGATATTAAAACATTGCTTTATTTTAAGAGAGAGTTTTACAAATGTTTTCCATCCTGTTGGCCTAATGTTTGCCATGTAGAGTAGTTGGATAGTTTGCTTGCATTCCACCGCCTGAGTTCAAATGATTATATTACCTTTACTAAATGTACGATACACATTTATTAAAGAATACTCGAGTTGCTTCTTAAAGGGAATTCCATCTAGTACTGCGGTTACACTATATCCCAGTCATACTCAACCCGTGGCCCGTCAATCTTTTTTATGCGATCTGAAAAAGTATATAATATAATTTTGTTGATTGATTCGGCATTCGAGTAGCGAAAAGACACTAAATATTACAGAATATTTTCACCAGTCGATTGAAGAATTTTACTCCTGAAACCGGGTAGTGTACATTCTATTCCTATAGAATAAACCAAATAGTAACACAAAGCATTGTTTTATTTTATTTTAAATAAATAAGTACATATAATTTCCTTTTTACTCTGTTTTCTTTAGTAACTAATAGTCATTCGTTTTTTATTAAAATGTCAATTAAAACGCCACGTCACAGTCAATGTGTGCACAGAGTTTTTGGACCCACGTGAAAAGCATGAACTTATAATAATTTTATGTAAACGTTTAACTAGATATTGATATATTGAATGCTTTTGAAAACGAAAAAAACAAATAACACAATTCCATATAGCTATATTAACAATTTCCTGTGTGCACACATACGATAATTTACTACTACTTTTAGCCAAAGAAGCCTTATCTATTACTCGATTAAAGTGTACAACCTACTTCCCTTATCCATCATATCACACGAAAAACACTGCCTACAAACTAGCCATAAAAAATGGATAATGGAGGTGGGTTTTACACAACTGGAGGAATGGATCAGGCCATTTAGATAGTCAGGGGGTTTTTTACTTTAAATTTAGACCAAATCCCTACCTACATTTTGTTTGTATGATTTTTTAAAAAAAACATTGTGTTGTATTACTTAAATAAGATTGTATGTAGGATATACCCGTTATAAACAATGTAAGTTTTCCTCGGCACGGGATATCTTAAAAATTAATTAGATATTTAAAAAAACAAACAATATGTACAAGTCAAAAATAAATAAATAAATAATACTGAACCAGAAACTGCACCAGAAACTGTACAGTTTTCGGTCCCGATTAAAGTGCGCATTATATAAAAATCTTACACTAGCAACAAAAAGTATTCAGTAACGAAAACATTTACTTTCTTGAGTTACATTCTCATATTATGCTCTATATATGACGTAAGAGCAGAATATCTTGTGTGATAAGATAAATTTTGCCTTAATTAAAAGTCTGGCCTGTGGCGGCGAGAAAAACAAGATTCTGCGGCTCTCGTAACATAGGGAATTAAAACCTCAAAAAAGGTTTAGCATTGCTGCTCTAAGCGGATTTAATTATTGAATATTAATAGCATTACTTAGGCGCTTCCCTACATTTCTTATCACATCTACTAAGATGTTGCAACCGGACTAATTAGACGGGTTCCGACTTGTACGCGTACGACTTCAATTTCATATTACAACTGTCGGAAAATCATTCTAAATAGTGTACTTGAAAGAAAATAACTCATTCATTAGTATTATCTGGATATTTCAATAAAATTGCTACCGTTACACGTTCAAACAGCAATTGAATATGTTTTAATATACCAATTATGGAATATAGCGTTTATAGCATAAAAAAGAAGAGACATCTTCAGGCGTTTTCTAAAACCTGATATTAATTTATAATTCGGTATGAATCTCACATAAAATCAAGGTTTCTGCTAAGATACTCAATGGATAACAGAGAGAATTAACATAACGCGCCATTTTACCATATATATTTTCTACGTGGAATCCATATGCTCCACATAGGGAGCGGACATGGTATGATGATGATGATGATAATATAATATATTATATCAACAACTTCTCGTAATTGGACGGAATGGGGAATGTTGAATTACATTGAGTGGCCACTTAACCAAGCCAATGACAGGTCATGAGCCCTGTAAACACCTGAACATCTATATTCCCTTTCAAACTTCTCGTCTGGGTTGAGATGTCAATTGTAAAATTCGTTTTTAAATAATCATAAACTATCATTGGAATAAAAAGATTTCGACATGACAGTTTGGAAGATGAGCAAACGTTTTACCTATTTCGTGCAAAATATTTTTCAATTTAGTAAATTTTTATGGCCTAATTTATTATATAAACACACAGTTAAAATTGTGTTTAGGTGATTGTACTCAGAAGCAAACACAAATAATTCAGATCTCGACGATTCTGTAGGATTCTGAAATATTTAAAATTACATGATGTTAGCTTGCTGAAAATGAATTGCTATATTGATGTAAGAAGATTGCTAGCTTGCAGACGTCTATAATAGTCGTGAAAATTGATTTTTTCTGTTTCGTTTAATCCTTGGTAGTAAATGAAAAGTTCGGTAGTGTTTACGGTTAGTAGATGTTCACGATTCAATATTTGAGTTCTTCATTTCAAATTTAGTATGGAATGAAAATGTGTATTTCCCATTGGAAAACACAGCGCTTGAGGTTAACAAAACATGGTTTAATAATTTAACATTGCATTGCCATATCAAATTATGATTTTTTACGCTGAATCCTGTGTAAGTAGTATCACATCCGCTCAGTATGTGGAGCATTTGGATTCTGCAAACTGCCTCCGAGTAAGCGATCGACCCGTGCATCCTCCCAAATCAGATTCACGGCCTGTAGTTCTGCAAATTTATTTTTAATAATATTTTTTAGTATAATGGCATTAAATCTACAGTTTTGATACCAATGTACCAGTGCAGTGCCCTATGCACCATTGGATGCGAATAAGGAAAACTAGTAGAAGTAGTAGATACCAATATTATTATTTAAAGAGTTTTACTAAGAAGCTTTCTACAAAGGTCTTTTTACGTAACTCTAATAACAGCGAAGGATACGAACGAATAATAACGAACGAAACACCTGCAGTGACCATAACGAGTCGTCCCTACGAATTCCAGTTAAAAAAGAATTGTATTTTAATGATTATCCTTACAAAGGACTCCAGTATCCCATATGTCGCGGAAACAAAACGCGATGACGGCCAAATTACGTTTTTTGTAGAAACCGGGCAGGATACCTTTCATTCTGTTTTCTCTAGACGATTGTAAGAACATTATGTTTACAAGATCATTAAAACATTTCTAAGGAAATGAAAAATAATGAATTGGATATTAATTTAAAAGTTGTGGCTTGTTATTTCACAGTCGTGAGGGTTTTTTGTGTGTTGTTAGTTATCGTGAAATTCTCGCTTATTTAAATAAAACATACGAACAACGGTTGTAATAATATATTCGTACATGAGTAAAATCGCTCAAATTATAATGTAGGTACACAATTTATGCAATTTTTAAATATTTTTATTACTATTAAAAAAAAAGAAATCTAGGCATTGTTAAGATATTTGCACACTATGTATTTCAATTTGTAAACACTATTTTCAATAAAGCCTATAAGGCTGAAGTCGTGGCGGAGTGGGAATTCGAACCGGATCTCTAGACTCAGAGACGGCGACGCTACCACTGAGCCACCACTCGTTCTATAAAACCAAATGAAAAACGATTTCGTGAGAATGGGTTAGAATTGGGAAATCTATAGGTACATAGAGCCGATTCCACTGGCATTTTACGTTTTGCTTAAACGACACGGGGTATAAAATAGCCTTGGTGTAAATTTTAGTTTCAAAAGAATAATATTTATTTATAGGGAGCTCTTTGCGTTTGACCGTTGCTTATATCTGTAAGGCTGTAGTATACAATCATCGTAGTGTGCTCTGAGCACCTGTCTTGCTGGACTGTGTTTCTGTTTGCCACGTGTTTTAGACATAAAAGTACCTGTATGAGAAACATCTGCGGCTAAGAATTAATAATCAACAATACGTAAAAAAATACAAGGGGAAATAACAAAAACGAAAATTAAAATGAAGTCAATTAAAAATTTCTGTAAGTATAAGCACTTACCTACTTTTATATGTCTACCGGTTTTGAAACGTAACCCGTCTCTTCGTCAGGACAAATAACTTAAATTACGCAAAATTTATCACTATTCAAATTTTGGTATTTGCATACCTACTAAAGTCACTTTTTTATGTGCAATCATGCAAAACTATCTGGTGAGTTTTTTTTTATTATTCTTCTTATTTTTCCACATTCTCTGTAATGTGAAGCATGTGCACCTCATTTTAATGATTTTTTTTCTCACAATTTTTTTTATAAAACTTAAAACTTCTTCACCATGTAGCTTTTTTGTTTTTAATTAACTTGCTATATATGATGTATTTAGTAGAAATGCAACAAGATGCACTAGCAGTATACTTTATACTGCCCGCATACCGGACAATAGTTCTGAATGCATTTAGCTCTGGGTGGTAAGTGAATGCACTCGTAATAAATGTATATGAAATGACCTTTTAGGTGCATCACAACATAAATATAATTTTTTGTCAAATAAAAATATATTCTCTTATTATATTAGTTTTTCTATTGATGAAATCATCTCATGGGTTTTTATCATTCTCAGATAACCGAGCCTCCATGAAGTTTGCAACACTGAGTACCATTTTCGATATGTTAGATACTTATTTTTAAATTCAAGATATATGTATTCTATAAAGGGTTAAATTTTAGTCTGAGACCAAGATTTGTAGGTTAAACTGTGTAAAAATTATTTCCCTCAATATCAAGGTTTATGAACATGTGTATAAAGGCAACAATGTTCACCTGCCATAATAAAGCTTCACTAATATTACCAACTTCTTTCACTCACTTATTTATTTATTTAAGGATGATTTATGAAGCGCTATTTTCGCGAGAAATCGCCTCAAGAGCCCTTATGGTATATCAGCACTCAATGGTGTGTAGGGCACTGCATTGGTTTACCAAGTACAAATATGAATTTGATAGTTTGTTACATAAAGGTAAGATGTTCAGTCTTAAAACATCAGCGCCAGTCCTAGGTATCACATATAAAACATTTTTATAAGAAAGGCCAGATTAAAATAAATATTTCGTGTTGATTCCTTCGGGAATCAATCCCGAGATAGCGAAACGCCCTATCCACTGCACTACGAGGACAATGTAGAGGTATGAGGTATATATTATAGATATAACAGCAAAGTATGGTGTAAAAATCGCAGCCCGCCGCCCATATAGTCCGACCATTTCCGCCCCCAGGTGTCCGCTCCGTTGCGGGAAGAGTTATGGCGTCCGATGCTGGGGACGGCTGTGACTTATTCCGGCCTCAACACCGGCAGCTGTCCACTCGATGGAGCGGGTTCCACGCACTTGAGTTATGTGTGAGGTACCGAGGTACTCTGCTGGCGACAGCGATATCAATCCGATCGTTTAAGATAACAAAAATATTTATTTATGCAATATATTAGTGGTACAAAAATCGTGAAATGAGTCTAAGCGCGTTAAAAATATCATCATCATACCATGTCCGCTCCCTATGTGGAGCATATGGATTCCACAAACAGCCTCCAAGCCAAGCGATTGGTCGCCAGTTCTGACGCAAACTGTTAAAAATATGTTCAACCAAAAAAAAAATCATATTCCTATGCGTAAAACATATTGATATTCGTGTCGCAGCTCAAATTGATTCTGCTTTAAAAATTACATAAGTATCATTTCTGAATCCGATTGAAATCGTAAATCTTAAGAATACGGAAAAACTTATTTTTGTCTTAGGGAAAAACCTACTTATGTTAATTTATTTTAATTACTTGCTGCTTCGTTAGGTTAAAAGATATTCCTATAACATAAAAATTAAATTAAGTTTATGTAGTTTTTATAATGTATTTCTACATTCAAATAAATAAATGTGTGGTTTCAGTTGCTAGTGGGCAGTCAATGAATGTTTAACATGACTACTTGATAAAAAGAAAAGTTTGCTAACAATAATGGAATAAACCACGCCCGTAAACCACTCTTCTAAAGCAATATTCAATACCAACTTGCTCACTCCATAACTAGTTATTCAACACCTTGGAATGTTATTGATAGTTGACCATTGTCATAATTATTTCCTCGCTTCACCTGCTTGCATCTTGGAAAAAAATCTCTTTGAAAAACCGTAGCATTTTGCATTTGAATAATCGCGAATTAAAATAGTTTATCTTTAATGTGCACGAACTTGTTGGATGATTTATTACTTTGTGCTTAAATTGTATAAACGGTCATGTGATGTCGCCTCTAATTCACAGTGAAACATTAACTTCATTTTGCTTGATCGATTGGGCATAATTTAATGGAGTTATTTTATATGTTCCGTACATTTCATCATTTAATTTTATGGGATAGCGCTACTTTCTTATTAGTTTTTGCCGGGTAAGATAATTGGTATTCAATATTCAACAATGAAAAATGATCTCTGTCAAAAACCATTTTCAAACACGGATGAAAATGCGTTGGTTTGTTCTCAGTAAGTAGAACCCTTAAATTAAACCCGAGATACCTTAAGACGGAAAACAGCATTCGCGTCAGTAATAAACACAATACCGGCATCGGAAAAGTGTCAGTTATCCATTACCAGGATACTATGGATTTAAGAGAGGTCGTAGGAAATCGCGGAGAGTGATGCGCGTCTGTCAAGCAACCGGGGTATTGTCTCATCCCGAGTGGCTGACAGCCTCCGATGGACGGGAGGTGAAAGAGAATAATCAATTCTGATTTCCCGGCTACCAGGAGCACAGAGCTAGTTGGAGATGCGCGGTCACATTATTTGTATAACGTCATGTAGTCTGTCTAGTGCAGCGAGCTTTGATAGCGAAGAGGTCGCCGAGAAGCATGACTATTAGACTGGCGGCGACTGATCTCTGATAGAATTATACGTCCGGTGCTGGGTTATGTACTCCTGTTACCTGTATTCTGCTGTGCATATCTTTTACACTACACAAAACACGTGCTCTGCATATTTTTAATACATTTTTTTACATAGCGAATAGCTAACTGTACAAAATGATTGATAATGTAAACAAATGCCAAATGCCAGTCACGTGTCAGATAGTTTAAAAGTTCAAAAGTCATTTCTTGACGAAGTGTGATATGTATTTCAATTCAATGTGTCTATTGTTATAAAATCAATGAATCTATAACGAGTATTCAATCTTTCCAACCGAGAAAATGAATAAAGTTGGAGTAGCTGCAAAAAAACCTCGTCCATGATATCAATCCGACATTCAAATAGTACCCAAGAACAGAAGCCGACAGAAGTAATATTATAATATAGACATTAAAATGCTGCTATTGGGATGCTGTGGGGACCAGAAATAATATTGATAAGAAATGAATAATCGAGTGTCAAGATGGGGCATACCTTTCCTCTAAATGATTATCATCGCGGTTGTATTACAAGTCACAGTCATTCTGTTTCAGTAGCTTACCTTTTATTATGGTTAGTAATATTTTATAAGTAGAGCAAAAATATGGCACTATTTTAGCAGGCCAAGAGTTTGTATAAATAATTTATTTAGCAGCGTAAAATGTCCAAGGAAAATGTCATTAATGTTTTTAGCACCAGAAATACTATGGTTTTTAGGTATCTGTACCTTAAATAAAAAACGCAAAATCTTTATGCATGCTTTTTAAATAGTCGATTTTTCTATAAACAAATGCAGATGTAATTGATTTAAAATCGATACACACTCCATAAATATATATGAAAAAATCCATGTAGTTAGTTTATTTATTTTATATTTTTTTCATAACTAATATCTACCTCGCAGTCTGTTTTATAAGAATAATTTTGAACTCATCCATCTTTTATTTACTTACGCTCTGATACCTCATTTTCCATACAAGACAAGTAATATTTTCTCACACAGTAATGTCTTTTTGTTGCGAGGACAATGGCCAAAACGCCTTTGATACAAAGGCGGTCAGTATAAATTAACCAGTTAGTTACATGTGTGGCGAGTACAGGCGGTAGTAGGCAGAGACAGGTACCCTCTACCCCTAGTTATATTATGTCTGAGCTCAGCCAAGCGTGTGTTCTCACGGTAAACAATAAGAAGGAAAAAAGGCATTAAACAAATTACGCGTCTTATGGGTTTAAGGTCACAATAAGCCAACCCGTGTAGGTGCTCCCGCATTGGAGTGTGACATCATTGTACGAGTAATTCACTTTTTGAAGTATGAAATCATAAGATTTGCGTTATAATTTTGTCAACCGGCAGCACATAGCGTGTTTGTACGTAGGTATTTATAGAGCCATAATCGGCAGAACAACGTAAGCAATTTTTTGGTGAATTGTGTTTTTTTCATTAAAAAATGCTCCTTATTACCCCCTGCACAAGTGTAAAAACCTCGTAGCTCTATAAAATTTGAATGATCCGTTTTAGGATACGTGTTTAAATTGGATAAATTTATTCAAACAATAAGGGAAACCACTACTTAAAACAATCAATATTTGTTTTTAGAATGCAAAAATCTTTCTTCCGACAATTAGTTAGATCAATTCTGATCAGAGGTCTAGATTGTATTAGTGCGTAATATTTACATATTATTTGAGCATTTATATATTTTTACTTTTGGATAGTACGTTAAAAGCTCAAAAACAGGTAGTAACTAATTTTCTGAAAAACAGTAGCATTTCCAAATCAAGTATTCAAATTGACACGCATAATAATAATACATCATATTATTATATATGTATGTTAACGTGGAGATGTTAAGATTTAAAAGAGGAAAACGTTTAACAAGTTAAGATTACAATTTTTTTTTTATATATTTGTATAATTGAAAACCAAATCGTTGCGATTTTTTCAAAATATTGAATCATAAATCATAATTGTATTGAAAAAGAATTATAGGATATATTCTATTGCGTCTTAAATCTGAAAGCCAAAGCCACGACTTCAGATAAATATGTTCTATGAATTTGAATTAAAATTTTGTACTTTAAACAAATTTTGAACGTTGCCAAGATTCACTTAACGTGTATGGCTATCAGCCATTGACATCAGCCTTAGAAAAGGTTAAATTACCAATGCTTTTACATATTTTCTTAAGATTCATATGATTAATTTATAATATGCCCCGTGGATTCCCAGTTCACATGACCGTAATGTGATTATGACTCCCCCATGTCAGAAGTCAGAGTCAGGTACAGGAGTTGCCAGCCATCCGTGAACTCCTTAAGAATTATGCCTTACGCAATAAGTGAACCTGGCATCCCCAGGTCGAGAAAATACACACATGCTCATTTCCCATAACGCCCCACCTATCGTGTTAACGATCGAATTAATATGTCGGAATTTATGAAAACATTATAACCATCTTACAGATCGTAAATTGAAGATTTATTAATCATTTCTTTTTAGGATAATTAAACATACTAAGCTTACTTTTTTCTAACTAACTAACTAACTAACCATCACGCCATTTCCCCGAAGGGGTAGGCAGAGAGGATAGAACGCCACACCACTCTGTCCTGGCATACTTCTTTTGCTTCCTCCACATTCATACATCTTCTCATGCACGCACGTCGATTATTCCGACTTCTTACTTTTTTCAAACTGATTAATTAATTAAACTGATTTTGTGCTTGTATATTCAAGATAATAATGCATAAAGCTGCAGATTAGAGATCGCGTAAAATGCATTTAATAGACGGGAAAAGGGGAAACAAAAAAATCTTCATCTTGTGACTATATCTATGTATGAAAAAAATATTTTTTCTTTATATGTGGTACTCGTAACGTTAATATTTTTTCAGTGTTGTTAAAATTTAAGTTATAAAAAATTGGTACCTATTTTGTTTTGAAAAGAGAGAAATTAAATCGCCAAATCAATGCGCTAAACAAATATAGTTTGCGCTTGAAAATTTAGCTGTACCTTTATTGTTGACATTTGGAAACTTTTATATACGGTTAGGTAGTTTTTCCTCAAATTTTCAAGAGTTTACTCAAATTTATCGATTTTTGCCAACCCACACGAAAAAAAAAGAAAAATACATCCATCACTTAAAGCGTTTTAAAATAATTTATTGAAAAAATTAAATAATCTCCAATTTAATTTTATAAAAAAGTACCTAATCATTTTCCAAAAAATATTAATATTTTTCTAATCGAGCCCTTCTAAGAAAATGAACTTAAGAAGGACCCTAAGTTCACACGAGAATCAAGTACCGTTTACTACACATCTAATAGGGGGACTACGTAAGAATACTAAGACCTGGTAACTTAGTCGCTTCAGTGACCCGATACTAATAATTACCACCAAGTCTTGAGGTGAAGGTAGAGAAAGTAGACCGAGACCAAATAACGTGTGAAAATATCCTTATGAACTTGTGTTGCATAATTTGGTGGTGGAATTAAATTTTTGTTGGTGGAATTAAATATTTGTTGGTGGAAATATTTATTAAAAATATGAACATAACTCTGTAAAACTGTTTATTCTGTGGTCAAGAAAAAATTGATAGACGTATTTAAGATAATGTAACTGAGTGCATTTAATTTTTTTAAAATTTAATAATTAATGGTTTTTGTTGGAAAATGAAAGAAATACATCCAAACAGTATTTACAATGGTTAAATGGGTACAATGAAAGCCCCACCCTTTCCCTTGACTGTTTTAAAGACCATTGAGTTTTTTTTCAGTCCATCACAACTCTACTGATTTTTTAAAGCTAACCCGCGAAATTTAGTTTATTCAGTTTTAACTGGTAAAAGCGTGGAATGGGTAGTTAATTATATAAATTATTGATTGATTTACCATTTTTCTCAATTTCTATGAAAATCGAATCAATCACTGCTAAAAATTTATCTAATAACAAGTAATAAATGTTATAAAATTGAATTAGAAGTATTGTTGTTTACTCGTTAAAATATTGTACTTAACACAAACATATGAGTCATAATGGTATATATCAATCATATAGCTTACGTATGTGATGTGTATAATACAATGTCATAGTTCTTTTATAAATTTATTACATAACGCTTAATTCTCGGAATTTCTTAGTTTACGAAGAACCCTTTAAAAGTTCACATAGACAATATTATTAAGAGGGCACTTTAATTTCTATTTCGTTCCAAGTTCTCATGACGCTACCTATTGTTTCAGTATGTAATGGTTCCTAAACTATCTATCTACCTGCTTATTCTTAGATATAGTAATTACACTCTTTATGAGGTAGGTACTTGATCAGGTAAAGTTAGAAAATTCTCTCACATAAAACTCATTTACTTTTATGTTATAATTGGACACGTTAGTCAAGCAAGATTCCATTTCGACTTCAAAAACCATTTTTACTAAGTAGATTATTTAATTACGTTTATTTTTAGCAATGCTTTAAGTTTATTTAGAAAAACATATAATTATGTACTTCTTTAGATAAATTCGGAGTTATTTTTTGTGTTATGTCTGTAACAGGAAGTGTATAAGTTAAAAAAGCCATTTAATTCAGCAGTGGTGATTTGAACTCGTGGGAAAAAAAGTAAAGAATTAATATTGTTCTAAGTGTATGAGTAATACTGAAACTTGAATATTTTTCGTACTTGACCGGTCCACAGCATGATAATTATAATGATAATGATTGTAAAGTCAATTATGCCTCATTATAAGAGTTTGTGTATAATCGAGTTCAATATGTGTTTAGTTAATTTTGATACATTTTTTAATAACGCATAACGCTGGAACCCAGTTAAAACACCGTAGCGTGTCAAGGGCAGTAATTTGACTCCAAATTACATCTTTAATTTATTAACAATTATCTTTCGTTATGTGGATTTGACTTATGTTGTTGAAATAAGCTCGCGATGTATGTAATTAAACCGACGGGATTATTGCAGCTACCACAAATGTATAACCATAACCAACCAAAAGCGAAAAGTTATATTAACGCGCGTAGAATAACTCTCGCAAGTAGTACTTAAAATACCTTCAGTAATAACTGAAGAACACGATTTACGATTTTACTAGAAACACTCACCCGAAATGATTTAGATCCAAGATTATACACCTGCTTCGCTGTCCGAGAGAAGATATGCAAATGATGTTACCGTATATTAGGCAACCTGTCGATTGATTGATCCAAACCCGTTTGTCGATCATTTCGAATCAATCACCTTTCTTTACGAGCCACCTCTCTCGGCACGTTCACGTTATCATAAGGAGAGCTCATTTAGGCAATGTAACCGGAAAGACGATATAAAACACACAAGTCTACCTCGTAAAAAACTGTCTCAACACAACATCCTAATCAATCTTAAGGAGTTGATTGAACTTGTAAAATAATTCTCTTTTACATTTCACGTATTCAAACAATGTTGATTTACGCGTTCTCAGCTTGATCCGCCGGGAATAAATTAATACATTTATATTTTATCGACCGTTTTCGACAAAGTTTTGATGATATTTACAGAGTTGATAGAACTATAAGTAATAAAATCAAGTAGTAAGACGTGTCCTATAGCTTTTAATGGACATGTTAAGCTGTTAAATTGTGACAAATCCCACGTTTTAATTCGATCACAATTAAATTAAGAAAAATATTAAATCTTCATCTTCCAGCACAGAGGCACACATCGTAAAAATGGTTTACACGGTCGTTAATTTTAACTGAATGATCAGGACTCGCGATAAAACAGATTCGATTCTAAATCAAACAACGAACTTAAAGTCCTTGTACCGTTACGAATACATTAATATTATAAGTACCGTAAAATAAATAAATTCGTTTTATAATTTATTATGTGCATCGGTTTTGAAGCGAGATAATAGCAACGAAGGAATAGAAAATTAACGTCATTACAGAATGCTTTAAGAATTCAATATTGAAGTAGTATTTACAAGAATTTAGCAATTTCCAGCCATGTTATTATGAGCAAACTGAAAGCCTCGGGGTGCGTTAGTAAAGTACGGGAGCGCGCCATTCAGCGGAAAACTATTAATCACGACTCCATCTTGAGATCAGAATGAAATGTTGCTGCTACCTGTTACCATCGCGGGCCCGAACCACTTCTGCATATCAGATCAGGACAATAAAGAAATTCTATTCAATCTGTCCGCTATTCGCGTTTTCTGCTAAACTGTTCGACTGGAAATTAATCTCCCAGAGGTAATTAGCTACGCTAAATCCAGATGTAATAATGTTTACCTAGGAACGAAATAAAATATACTGAGGGTTTGAATAGATACCGATTTGTCGCAGCCCATAAACGTTACAAATTGCTTTCTTAGATAAATAATAGCTCCCTCATTACCATCGCTGGATCGGTGCATAAATTGAGTGCTAAATAATCCGGCGTTGTCTGAATAATGTAAACAGTACTACGCGGCCACGTCTCTCCATAGAGATAAATGACTGAATTCTGAGAAAAAAGGATGTTTGACACTCGATCCAAACAGTGATTGGTTCCGGCGCCTGTACAAGTAATCGAAAATCTTCGGTCCTTTTGGGCGCAGTACGCGAAGTAATGTGGCTGTAAAAACATGATATACAACTTAAAAAAATAAAATACCCTTTAAGTATGCAACCTGTAACCAAAAAGGCAAATCTTAAACTAAGGATCCCTCAAAACCTCTCAGCAACGGTCTAGTTCTTTTTGAGTACGGTTAATCAGAATCGGTAGCCATTTCAAGACTTAAAGCGAATGGGATGGTTTATGTTTATAGGATGGTGTTTGATAGCTATTGAGTTAAAAAAACGAATCACATTGTGGAACACAGGTTTAGATCTTCTATAATGACTCAGGTAAACTGAGCCATGAGTATACTACTGTTGGATGTTTACCTAAGAAAATCTACTGCTATTGTCAGGGCACGGGTCTCAAGTACAGTAAGAAAAAAACCTATAAGTTTATAAATAAATTAGATTAATAAAAAATACACATAAGTAAGTAAATTTTTGGTCAATATAAAAAAAGTGACGATAGTTATTGAAGACTTCCTTCCGTTACGGGTCGCTTTCTTATGTTTGTTTTACATCAGGTATCATTAACAAAATTTATAACTATTATTTATCTTAGCTTCCGTTCTAACGTGTCACGAACATTAATTTCTTATTCAGTGATAGTTCAGTCTGCTGTGACACTTTGCATTTATGAATATCGAATAGGCATAGCGTAAAAAATAATAATTGGCAGGCAGATTATACCCTGCAATCATTTAAGTTTAATGGTATATTCATTTTTTTTACATCTCTACAGAGATGAAGAAACTTTTTCTCAAACAAGGAAAGTGGCCGTATCACAATATTTCCCATTCAGTGAATATTCATACCTAAATGTGTTTCAACTGAAAACATTTCACATTATTAGGGTGACGCGCCCAAGAATAAACTGCGTGCGCTCATTTTAAGAAAAAAAAATATTTCGCTGAGAAAAAGGTTTTTTGTCTTAACAAACAAACCATACATTTTTAATATCTACTACTACTACTCTCCCTTATCCGCACCCAATGGTACATAGGAGGCCAGATGATCAATCTTACGCTTCAGCGCCAGTCCAAGATATCACAAGAGAAATATTTTTTATTTGAAAATTACATTCAAATAAATATTTCAAATTGACCCTCATCATGGATGGAAGCCAAACTTTGAACTGACTTGAATACGCCATCCATGTATGCATTGACACTGAAGTTAAGTGTTAGCCATGATAAGCCATAAGCCCTGTAAACGCTTCAATACTCACATTCCCGAGTTTGTAAAAAGCTTCGTATAGATATAAACAATTAATATACATACTATAATGTACTAATATACATAGTAATTCGAAAAAATCCAGATTTATATGCGAGTATTTGGACATACTCAAAATGTTAGTATTCTTATTATTTTTGACCCGCGTACAGTTAACACTTCTATAAAAAATTCATCGGTTTCAGGTAATCGTTTTTCTATTTAAAAAATCACAGAAGCCGAATAATTTAAAAGCTCAGAGCGGCAATTTTACGTAATAAAACTAAATAGAATTAACAATTTATACTTTCATCGTACCATAAATATCTTCTTCATTACTTCTACATCCAATAAAAAAATATCGTTTTACAATGCAAATGAGTTTCTTAAGATTCACTTGACATCAATAAATTAGATGATAACATTTAATGAAAAGCTAGATAATAATAAAATGACGTTAATTACCATGTCGTCTGATAAAGCTAAATTTATCTTTTGGTCTTTTTTCGGATATGGAATAAATAATTGCGCGACTCGGAGAAAGGCCTCTAATTCCCACAGTTTTGTTAGAAACATCACCCGATACTTACAAATGAGCGTAACAAACTTGAATGTCGGAATGTCTTCATTTGATCGCTACTCCTATAAATAATCGGCGCGGCAGTTCTAGTACTTTCCGGTGATATATTATATTATTTTGGTAGCATTCCTTCTACGCTACTTATGAAACGTTATTTCAGTAACGTTCGAGCATGAAAACAGGTAGTTAATTGCTCCCGGCAATGATTTAACCGAATCGGAGCATTATTTTGATCGAGCGATTACTCTGTCGTCTACCGTTTTAATTTCACATTTGACTTTGGTGCTATAAAAATGGTCTGGACACTTAATCGTTAATGCGACTTTGATGATAATACGAACTGCCTGGAAAGATCCATCGGTTTTGTTACTGAATATGGACTAAAAATTTGCATTTCATTAACATACAAACTGATCGCTGGATGAGATGTACCAATTTTTGGATCTTGTTTGGTCTAATTTCCATTCACTTGCCCACAGTTTACGGATAATGGTCGCGTAGGATTAGTGCAATTTATAACATTCTTCACGGTTTTATTTGACAGAATTTTAATAACAGAGAAGTGGTATCGCCCGCTACAGGTCGCTTGATTTATTGTTGTTTGTAAGACTTCTAACAACATACGTGATAGATTAGGAAACGGAATACATAACCGACACGGTGTATAATTTATTTTGGTCGGCAGTTTGGTAACGAGAAGGAACATTTGGTCAAAAACGGTTTCTTTAATCCTACTTAAAATAAACCTTTCGTAAATTTAAATGAAAAACACGTTTTTTAAAGATTTTAAATAGAAACACCCCCCCGAAATGAAATTTTGATCCAAAAATTATTTCACCTTTTTCCTGTCCGAGAGAAGTTTTCCAAAAAGTTTTCCCCGGAAAATTAAGGGAAAACCTGTCGTTTTATTGATCCAAAAACCCCTTTGTCGATCATTTTGAAATCAATCCCCATTCTTTAACGACCACCTCTCCGGGCCCCGTTTTTACGTTAAACTTTTGGAGAGCTCATTTTTTGGCCAAAGTAACCGGGGAAAAAACGTTAGATTTAAACACTCAAAAATCCCACCCCCGGTAAAAAAACTGGTTTTCAAAAAACCCAAAAACCTAATCAAACTTTAAAGGGGTTGATTTGGGAAAATTTTTTAAAATAATTTTTTTTTTTACATTTAAATATTCACAAAAATTGTTGTTTTAAAGCGTTTTCTTCCCTTTATCCCCGGGAAATTTAAAATTTTTTCCCTTTTATTTTTTTTTCGACCGTTTTTGGGGAAAAAAAATTTTTTGAGATAATTTTTGAGTTTTATTGAAAAAAAAAAGTAATTTAAAAAAACAATGTTAAAACGTGTCCTTTTAAACTTTTTAAATGGAAATGTTTTAAACTGTTTTTTGTGAAAAAAAACCCCCCCGTTTTTAAATTTATTACCCAAATTTTTTTTAAAAAAAAATATTAAACTTATCTTTCCCGCACAGAGGGGACAAATTTTGTTAAAAAAAAATTTTCAAAAAGGTCCCTTTAAATTTTAAATAATGGGTCAAGGGCTCGCGATAAAAAAAAGATTCAAATTTTAAATTAAACAACGAACTTAAAGTCCCTTTTACCGTTTCGGGAAAAACCTTTAAAAATTAAAAAAGTACCTTTAAAAAAATTTTTTTTTCGTTTTTATAATTTTTAATGGGCATCGGTTTTTGAACGGATAAAAATGCCCGAAGAAATTGAAAATTAAAAGTCATTACAGAAGGGTTTAAGGGAAATTTAAAATTTTAAGGGCGGAATATTTACAAGAAATTTTAAACAAATTTCCAGCCATGGTTTTTTAAATGAAAAACTGAAAGCCCCCGGGTGCGGGTTTGTAAAAGTTACGGGAGCGGCGCCATTTTAGCGGAAAAACTTTTAAAAAACGACTCATCTTGAGTCAGAATGAAAATGTTTCGCTCAAAAAATTCTTTCCCCCGCGGGCCCGAACCACTTTCTGCAAAAAAATCCCGGACAAAAAAAAAGAAATTCTATTTTAAACCTTTTCCGATTTCCGCGTTTTTCCTGCTAAACCCGTTCGAACCCCCGGGGGAAAATTTAAATTCCCCCGAGGTCTTTTTTGCTTTCGGGTTTCCCCGAAGTAATTTAAAGTTTTTTTCCCGGAAACGAAATAAAATTTTACTGGGGTTTAAAAATAGATACCGATTTGTCGGGGAAACCCTTAAAAGTTAAAATTGGGTTTCTTTTGATAATTTAGCTCCCTCTTTTCCATCGCTGGGTCGGTGCAAAAAAGATGCTTAAAAAAATTCCGGGTTGGGTCCCGGGAATTTTTTTTTTAAACAGTACACGCGGGCCCCGTCTTCCTTTGAATAAAGACTGAAAATTTTGAAAAAAAAGGGTTGGTTTTGGCAATCGATCCCAAAAAAAATGATTGGGGGGCCGGGGCCTTTTTACAAGGTTTAAACGAAAAACTTCGGTCCCCTTTTTGGGGGCATACGGGGAAGTTAAAAAGGGGTGAAAACCCTGTATTTCAAACTTAAAAAAATAAAATTTTTCCTTTTAAAAAATTTTCAACCTGTTTTAAACCCAAAAAGGCAAATTTTAAACTAAGGTTCCCCCAAAACCCCTCAGCAAATTTTGGTTTTTTTTTCTTTTTTAGTACGGTTAAATTTAGAATCGGAGCCTTTTCAAAGACTTTTAAAACGAATGGGATGGTTTAAGTTTATAGGGTGGTGTTTGATAGCCCTTTTTAGTTTAAAAAAAACGAATCACATTGGGGGGAACCCCAGGGTTTTGGGGGTTTTTATAATGAATCAGGTTTTTAAAAAGAAAACCTAAAAGAGTTAAACTTTAATCGTTGGATGTTTTTCCTAATAAAAAACAAATCATTTTTCAGGGCAACCTGGGGGCTCAAAATTTCGAAAAAAAAAAAAACCATTTGTTTATTAAATAAATTTTTTTTAAAAAAAATACCATTAAATAAGGTTTAAATTTTTTGGGTTTTAAAAAAAAAGTGGGGCCCTTTGTTATTGGGAAAACTTCCTTCCGGTTTTGGGTCCTTTCTTATGTTTGTTTTAAAATCGGGATCCTTAACCCAAAAAAATTTTAACTATTAAAATTTAAACTTACTTCCCTTTTTAACGTGTCACGAACAATTTAAATTTTTATTCAGGTGTTTGTTTTTGTCTGGGTGTGACACTTTGCATTTATGGGAAAATCGAAAAAAGGCAATTTCGCGTTAAAAAAAAAATTGGCAGGTCAGATTATACCCTGCAAAACATTTTAAGTTTAAAATTTGGGTTTTTTTTCCCTTTTTTTCTATCTCTACAAAGGATGGAAAGAAAAATTTTTCCCCTAACAAGGAAAAGGTGGCCGTATCAAAATATATTTCCCCCCTTTTAAAAATGGGGAATTTTTTCATACCCTAAATGTAGGTTTTAAAATGGGAAAAAATTTCCCATTTAAAAAGGGTTGACGCGCCCAAGAAATTTTAAAAACGGTTTCGCCATTTTAAAAAAAAAAAAATTTTAAAATTTTTGCTAGGAAAAAAAAAGGTTTTTTGGGCTTTCCAAACAAACCATTAAAATTTTTAATATCTACTTACTACTCTCCCTTTATCCCCGGGAACCCCTTGGGGGTCATTTGGAGGCCAGATTTCAAAACTTTACGCCCCAGCGCCAAACCAAAGATATCACAAAGAAAATTTTTTTATTTGAAAAAATTTTCATTAAAAAAAATTTTTTCAAATTGGGCCCTCTTTATGATGGGGGAAACCAAAAATTTTAACTGCCCTTAATTTGCCTCCTTTTAAAGCATTGACCCCTGAAGTTTTAAATGGTTTAGTTCCCTGGGTAAAACCATAGGGCCCTGGGAAAACGCTTCTTTTCCCAAAATTTCCCCCCAGTTTGGGAAAAAAATTTCGTAAAGTTTTTTAAAAAAATTTTTAAAATACCCAAAATTTAAAAAGTTTCTTTAATTAAAACCCAAGTAATTCCCAAAAAAACCAGATTATTGCGAAATATTTGGAAAAATACCAAACATGTTTTGTTTTCTTTTTTTATTTGCCCCGGAAAAGTTTAAAACACTTTTTATAAAAAACTTCTTCCGGTTTCCCGGTAATGGGGTTTTTCTTTTTTTAAAAAAATTCACAGAAAGCCAGAAAAATTTTTTAAAAAACCCCAGGGGCGGGGAAAATTTTTTAAGTAATTTAAAAATAAATAAAAATTTAAAAAATTTAAACTTTCCAAATTTTGTACCAAAAAATTAATTTTCTTCATTAAAAATTTCTAAAATCCAAATAAAAAAATTTTCGTTTTTAAAAAAAAAGCAAATAAGGGGTTTTTTTTAAATTCACTTGCAAACAAATTTAAAATTTGATTTATAACATTTTAAATGAAAAAAACTAGATAAAAATAAAAATTAAAAGTTAATTTTTACCAAAGTTTGTCTTGGAATAAAGCCCAAATTTATTTTTTTGGTTTTTTTCCCCCGGTTATGGAAAATAAATAAAATTGGGGCGTCTGCGGAAAAAGGCCTCTAATTCCCAAAAAGTTTTTGTTAGAAAAAAATCAAAACCCCAAACTTAAAATGGAAGTTTAAAAAAACTTGAAAAAAGGGGGGAAAGTCTTCATTTAAACGTAAATCCTTTAATATACGGGGGAATTTGGCCCAGAAAACCCCAGTACTTTACCGGTGGGTTTTATTATTATTTTGGAGGCCCTTCCTTCTTCGCACTTATTAAACGTTTTTCGTAAAAGGTTTGGGCATGAAAACAGGGAGTTTTTAAATTGCCCCCCGGGAATTGGTTTAACCGAAATCCCGGGGCAAATTTTTTTGATCGGGCGAAAAATTACTCTTCGGGCTACCGTTTTAATTTCACATTTTTACTTTGGGGTTAAAAAAGGGCTGGCACTTAATCTTTAAAGCGAAATTTGATGATTTAAAACGAAAATGCCTGGGAAAAAACCAACGGTTTTGTTACTGGAATATGGTCAAAAAAAAATTTGCCCTTTTTATTAAATACAAAATGATTTGCTGGAAGGGGATGTACCAATTTTTGGGGTCTTTTTTTGGGGTTCTAATTTTCCATTCACTTGCCACAATTTTTTCCCGGTTTAAAAAGGGTCGCCCTAAAGGTTTTTTGCAAATTATAAAAAATTTAACCCTTTTTTTTTATTTGACAAAAATTTTTAATAACGAGAAGGGGTTTTCGGGGCCCGCTACAGTGTGTTTAAATTTTTTTGTTTTTTGGGTTTAAAACTTCTTTAAATTAACCCT
The DNA here is from genome assembly GCA_022494985.1 of Micrasema minimum. Taxonomy (NCBI): domain Eukaryota; kingdom Metazoa; phylum Arthropoda; class Insecta; order Trichoptera; family Brachycentridae; genus Micrasema; species Micrasema minimum. Next base: position 43,099 of record JAGVSP010001523.1, read on the forward strand.
TTCGTGAAAAAGATTTAAAAAAAGGGAAAAAAAAAATACCTTTAAACCGGGCCGGGGTATAAATTTTTTTTTTTGGTCGGCAGTTTGGGTAAAAAAGAAAGGGAAAATTTGGGGCAAAAACGGTTTCTTTAATCCTATTTTTTTTTTGGTTTTTTAAAAAAAAAAAACCTCACCCAAAAGTACCCTCTGCCCAAGGGCCTTCCCCCCCAAAAAGGAGACCCTCAAAAAAAACAAAATGTAAATTCAAATTGGAAACGTTGGGCCTCAAAAAAACCTTTGCCCGAGGGAAATTTTCCCAAAAAACACGAATTTAAAGAACCCAAAACCCATTTTAAAACCCGGGGAAATTTTATTTTATTTTCCCCGTAGTCATTTGTATTTAAACCCATTAGATAGTAATTTTAAAAAAATATATTCCCTTGCTGACCCATTCATTAAAATTTGAATTTTTTAAAATTCAGCAAAAAAAAATATTGTAACGGGGGTTTTTGATTAAAGGGAAAAATTTAATAGGTTTTGGTTTTTTATATAAATTTGGGCCTTCGGTGTTTTGAAAAAAAAGTTTTGCGGCCCGGAGATTTAAAAAAAATTTTTAAAATTAATAAATCTTTTTCTCGGGTAGCCCCACGCCGGATTTAAAAACGAGAAGTTAAAAAAAGCTATTAAAAATTTTTTGGGTTTTTGTTTAAAAACGGGTTTGTTTTTAGAAACTGACCGCTGTGTCTGTTTGGAGACAAAATTAAAAATTAGCAGCCCTTGACGGGTTTATTCAATCAGAGCTTTGGCTCAAAATTTGGGGGGGGACGGGGACGGGAACGGTTGGTTGTTCCAGCCCTTTTTCGGTTTCCTTCAAACGCCAAAAAATCGGTCGCCCTTTTGAAAAAAGGCATTTTGCCGTATAAAAATTTGGGTTTAAAAAAGAGCGAAGCCCGCGTTCCCCTCTTGACACGATCTACTGTCCCAAAAAAAAATTTCTAAACATCCACGTATGCATTGGACACTTGAAGTTCAGTATTAAGCCCCAATGATTAATGCCATAAGCCCTTGTAAACGCTTCAATACTCATTATTTCCCGAGTTTGTAAAAAGCTTCTTCATCTCCTGTATAGATATAAACAATTAATATATACATACTATAATATACTAATATACAAAGCTAATTCGAAAAAATCCAGATTTATGTGCGAGTATTTGGACATACTCAAAATGTTAGTATTAGTTTTTTTTTTTGACCCGCGTACAGTCACTTGACATCAATAAATTAGATGATAACATTTAATGAAAAGCTAGATAATAATAAAATGACGTTAATTACCATGTCGTCTGATAAAGCTAAATTTATCTTTTGGTCTTTTTTCGGATATGGAATAAATAATTGCGCGACTCGGAAAAAGGTCTCTAATTCCCACAGTTTTGTTAGAAACATCATCCCGATACTTACAAATGAGCGTAACAAACTTGAATGTCGGAATGTCTTCATTTGATCGCTACTCCTATAAATAATCGGCGTGGCAGTTCTAGTACTTTCCGGTGATATATTATATTATTTTGGTAGCATTCCTTCTACGCTACTTATGAAACGTATTTTCAGTAACGTTCGAGCATGAAAACAGGTAGTTAATTGCTCCCGGCAATGATTTAACCGAATCGGAGCATTATTTTGATCGAGCGATTACTCTGTCGTCTACCGTTTTAATTTCACATTTGACTTTGGTGCTATAAAAATGGTCTGGACACTTAATCGTTAATGCGACTTTGATGATAATACGAACTGCCTGGAAAGATCCATCGGTTTTGTTACTGAATATGGACTAAAAATTTGCATTTCATTAGCATACAACTGATCGCTGGATGAGATGTACCAATTTTTGGATCTTGTTTGGTCTAATTTCCATTCACTTGCCCACAGTTTACGGATAATGGTCGCGTAGGATTAGTGCAATTTATAACATTCTTCACGGTTTTATTTGACAGAATTTTAATAACAGAGAAGTGGTATCGCCCGCTACAGGTCGCTTGATTTATTGTTGTTTGTAAGACTTCTAACAACATACGTGATAGATTAGGAAACGGAATACATAACCGACACGTGTATATAATTTATTTTGGTCGGCAGTTTGGTAACGAGAAGGAACATTTGGTCAAAACGGTTTTCTTTAATCCTATTTTTTTGTTTCAGGAAAAACCTCACAAATGTACCCTCTGCGCCAAGTCCTTCCCCACCCCCGGAGACCTCAAGTCACACATGTACGTACATAGTGGATCGTGGCCTCACAAATGTCACATCTGCTCCAGAGGATTTTCAAAACACACGAATCTAAAGAACCACCTATTCTTACACACCGGTAAGTCTATTTATTATCTCTGTAGTCATTAGTATAACCGATTAGATAGTAATAAAACAATATATCGTTGCTGACCCATTCATAACTTAGATTCTTCAGATTCAGCAAAAAAATATTGCAACGGTGTTTAGATTAAGGAATAATAAGTAGGTCTGTTTAAATATATTATGCCTTCGGTGTTTTGAAATGAAGATAGCGAGCGGCAGATAAAATTTTAAAATATAATAACTCTTTTCTCGATAGCCCACGCCGATAAAACGAGAAGTACAAGCTATTAAATTTTGAGGCTTCAGTAAACACGCGGTATGTTATCTAGAAGCTGACCGCTGTGATCTGTTTGGAGACAATTAACATTAGACGAGCCGTCCTGACGATTTATTCAATCAGAGCTTGGCTCATATGGGGTGGACGGGTACGGAATCAGATCGGCTAGTTCCGCCCTTTACGGTTGCCTTCAAGCGCCAACAATCGGTCGCATTTCGAAAACGGCATTTTGCCGTATAATTGGCTTTAATAAAGAGCGAAGCCGCGTTCTCTCTTGACACGATCTACTGTCTAATCAATAAACTACTAAACAGAACAATGAATTTAAAGAACTGTATCATACCAAGAAAGGAACGAAGGCTGCTGCATATGTCAATAAAAGCAATCGTATTCAACTTTAAATGACTTTTTTATGTGATAAAATTATAAAAATATTATAGAAACTTCATCTTAAATAACATACCTACTCGGCTTACATAAATTATTATTTGTACTTATCTATTAATTTTAATTATCTATTGTCTAGCGTCATGATTGCGTATTTCAACACTTTATATGAATAAATGATGCGTGCATGTTAACATGATATAAAGAAACAATTTTATAAAAACGCAAACGGATATTGGATTCAACAAATAATAATCATCTCTGTATACGGATATTAACAGGTCATGAAGCATTTTTAAAAAACATTATACCATGTTTTATTTTCCTTTATTATGTTTATTCTGTAACATTCACACATATTTTTTTATAATTAGTATATTATAATGCATGATCACATAAAATACCTAAAACTAATTTTTATTGTAATATTTATCTCTGCACGTTCATTTACTCTTTATTAACGTGCCATAAATAACCGTGACTAATCGAAAATAAAAAAAAAGACTCGATTAATCTTCCAGTTTTTATTTATAATAAATACTTACTGTTAAATTTACAGTGTGAATTTTAATTGGAGAACATGCACATTATGAATAATACATTAAATTGGTGCATTTTAAAAACCGATTATTTAAAAATCAATAAAACAAATAATAAAGTAAAAAAATCTTGACCTTCATTGCTATAAAAAAATTAATCGCTAACACTCCTACGCTTAATTGATATGTATGCTATAATTTTAATTATATTTTAAATTTACATAATATTTCTAATAAATGAGGATAAAAAACGAATATCATGCGAGTAGTTAAAATATACAACATGTGCAAGAATGTAGATTGTCCGCCTTGCTGTGTAGCGGTAGCGCGCTGGGCTGCCTTGCATGAGGTCACTGGTTCGATTCTCGATGGGGGTCAATATTAAATATTTATTTGAATGGGATTTTCACATAAAAATATTTTATATGTGATATCTTGGACAGGCGCTGAAGCGTAAGACTGATCATCTTGCCTTCGTATGATGAAGTATAATTCACTTGGTGTACCAATGCAGCGAGTGCACTATGTACCATTGTGGAGAAGGGAGAGTAGTATAGTAGTAGATTATGTAATTTAAAATTCTTTAAAATAAAATAAAAATCACTTTGTTTTTTTATTCACTTTTTACCAAAAAGTGAATAAAAAAACAAAGTGATTTTTATTTTATTTTAAAAAGTTTACAATGATTTACAAAGTTAATGGTGATAATATAAATAAAATTCTTTAATTCATTTTTAATATGAATTCAAGTTTATCCAAGATAATAAAATAAAAAAGATCAAACGACGATCAATTGGTAACAATTTATTACTCTAGTTGAAATTGGTGTAACTCGTAGTAACATCTAACGTACAACCAATAGCAAAATTTTCATAATTTATTTATATTCCAACATAATTATGAACGTACCATTGTCAGAATTACGGCCATTTTATTTATTTTTTTTTTTTTTTTTTTTTTTCTGTACATATACAGAACATTCACGGGTGTGAATGTTCCAGTTACATATATACAGATGAAAATGATATTTATTACAAAATTATTAAATATTTACAATAAAAATTAGGCTCTATAATTATACATGTAAAAACTAAGAAGAAACAACTATAAAAGTAATAAAAATAAAAAATATATACATGCGTACATAATATATAATACATATAAACAATAATCAATATCTATATAAATATAAATATTTTTACTATATTATTATGTATCTACTAAATAATAATTCTAAACATGTGGTTCTAAAATAAGTTAGATTATTTACAAAAATATCAATTTTATTACATTCAATTTTATTATACAACCTACACATGCGCAATAAGGGGTTAAAATATGCCATATTATTTTTAGTAAGTGCAACAAAAAATGTTTTATGGCGTCTTAACCGCGCGCATTCGGTACATTAATTTGTAATGAATCCATGCATTTTACAGTATCTAGATCACCATTAAAAATTTTATCTGGACCGTATCGTTTATTAAAAATGCTGAATTATACGCAAAAACTTAAGGCTAGATTTCATTCGCTATACGTACTAACTCATTCCTTTGATGAGTGTTCTCCGAATTTTCATCACGTGTGTTAGAGGCGTTATGCTTCATATGAAAATCACATAGTATGCTGAGTATAAAATACCTACCCAAAAACAGATCGGACAATTCGAGCGAAAAAAGTTTACATACATTAAGTATTCCGGGTGCATTAAGAATGGAAATAATCAGCCTGTAAATTAATTCACAATTAAGACGTCGTTGTCGACCAACTTCCAGTCACGCAACCATCCAACACAAGTAAAAATAAAATAAATAAATACAATGTACACACGTGTAGGTTGAAAAAAATCCTTGAAACCAAAACAAGCCGAGTCCGTTTTACGAATTCCGGTGGAACCTTGTAAAAAACATCAAATTACTTCTCAGACTTTTTAAAGTAGGTGTTGGGATTCTTTTTCTCCTTTTTGCTGGGTGTCACCAGCATATCGGCACCCCGGCACCATTGACGGTCGTGTCTACTTTTTCTGGTAATTAACTTATTGAGGCTATCTGGATCGAGCTGGTAATGAACGAAGGGACATGAGACTTAATATTCTACGTTCCATTTGCTAAAATGCACGTGGCTATCACATTAGTTTTGCACTATATTTTCGAATATGAAAATCTTTGCTTTAAATTAGTTGATGTTTATTAAAATTATTTATCGTAAATGATTAATAGGACTTTTGATTGAGAGTTTTGTGTTTACTTGGGGTCAAGTGTTGGTTTACTTGATTTAAACTTAATGTCTATTTAATAAATGTCATTTGAACGGGTGGTGGCCCAGTGGTAGCGTCGCGGTCTGAGTCCAGAAATCGTCGGTTCGAATCCCCACTTCGACACGACTCGATTCCTATTTTCAAGCACAAGCCGCTTAGGCTTTATTGGAAATAGTATTAGAAAATTTAAATATGTGCAAATATCATAAGATTGCATAGATTTCTTTTACTACTAAAAAAAATTTTTTTTCGATTTCTCTAATACTTATAGAAAAAAAATTAATAGGATTTTTTTAATTTTTTTAATTCCATAAAATATTAAGGGATTAAAAGTACTAATACTACTACTTTCCCTTATAGGACTTATAGGGCACTGCATTGATACCTACACCAAGTGCAGAATTTTATTACATGAACGTAGGATGATCAGTCTTATGCTTCAGTACCAGTCCAAGGTATTATACATAAAATATTAATATGAAAATCACATGTAAATAAATATTTCGTGTTGATCCCCTACAGGAATCGAACCCGTAACCTCATGCATGGTAGCCAAACGCTACCACTATGCTACGAGGCGGACAGTAAACAAAACTACAGTAACAAAAAAACAATAGTTAATTTAAATTCGTTGTGCTTTCTAATAATTACAATGGCGACGGTACGTATCTGTCTCTGACCAGTAGCCAAAGCGACTACTCTGTTTCCAGTTTTAATTATTATCTTGTGTCTGGCAGTGTATCTTCTCATTCCTTAATCACTTCTCTTAATCAACGGTACCGTCTCCCGTCTCCCGTCTCCTGTCCCGGGCGGCGACGTAGGACGAGAGACACGGGATAACAAAGAGAAAACAGGTGATACGTCACGAAGAAGAAAATAACTGATTAAACTGAAAGAGACAGATTGAATAAGAAATAATTGAGTGGCGCTACTTGAAATTAGAGTAATTTTTTTGAGGTTTATAAGTATTACATTTTATATGAAACTAGAAACTATGTATAAGTAAGGTGCTTTATTTTTTTTGGGTAAAGCATCCCGTACTTGAAGTATGTATCCCCAAAATTAAATTTCCTGCATGATGGGAATCAATCAGTTAAAAAATACCTACCATCCAGAAATTCAATTTGACCCTCAAAATCTCACTACGTATATTGATTTTAACTAAATAACTAACTAACCATCACGCCATTTCTCCTAAGGGGTAGGCAGAGAGGATAGAACGCCACACCATTCTGTACTGGCACACTTCTCTTGCTTCCTCCACATTCATACGTCTTCTCATGCACGCACGTCGGCGTCAATTATTCCGACTTCTTACATGCCCACTTTCAAGCACTTGTTTTACTTGATCATGACATGTCTTTCTCGGCCTTCCTCGACTTCTACATCCAGGCACAGTCGCATCATATATTTTTTTAGCCGTTCTTTCATCATCCATTCGCTCTACATGACCGAACCAACGTAAAAGACCTTTCTTAATTTTGTCGATAATGCTTATCTCAGCCTTGCATTCTACTCTAATTTCAACATTAGTTATCATACATAGTTTTACCACACATTCGCCTGAAAGATCACATTTAATTTTCACAATTCAATGAAATATTTTAAAGAAGTCGAAAAATTTTTTTTTTGTAGATTTCATATACTAACTAAACTTATAAAAGCCTAAGATATTATTTCTCAGAAACAATACAATAAGCTATAAACATTTCATTCTCAGCTTAACTGAATTAATCATCGCACTGAGAGTTGAGAGTACTTGTATTTTAATAGCTATTTTACATACAAGTATCAGGAGAACAGGATGTGTAAAGAGCTACTGTATTTCACAATAATGTATCGACATAGCTATAGGACTGATTCCAATAATAAAGATGTATCTCGCTTATCGGGGGCTGTGTTAACTAGCGACGGGTCGGGATATCGACTGGACCCGACAAAAAATATTAATTTCGGTCATATTATTAGTTAAATCATTATTGTGAGCTTATTTAGGTGTGGATAAATCTTTTTTATTGCAAACACATTTTCCATAAAATTGTGTAGTAACTTAAATATTTTTGTATTTTCAGTAAAAAGTAAAAAAACAAAAACATTTTCTGAAAATTCGTCACATCCCTATTTCTCACTACGATAAACGATTTTTTTAAAAAGATGTACCTTATCAAAAGTGGTAGAGTATTTATGCATTAGCCTTCTATCGTCCATACTAACGGGTGTACTTTTTCTTCTTGGTGAGGGTTCTACTGCTCTCTGGCTTACAAGACGCCCAAGGCAGAAGCTCGCTTGAGATGATAGATGACCATGTTAACATCGTTATGCAGAATGCTGCCAGTCCACAGTTCTGAGATAATATTGCTACCGGAACCTTTTCATACCTAAAATACAAAAAACTTGACATATGTAAATAGTTTATTTTGATATACTACTACTCTCCCTTATTCCAATGGTGCATAGAGCACTGCATTGGTCATTCAGCGCCAGTTCAAGGTATCACATATGAAACATTATTTTGTGAAAATAACATTGAAATTAAAATTTTGTATTGACCCTCATCGGGAATCGAATCCACGACCTCATGCATGGTTACACCACGAGGCGGAATTTTTTTTGTTCTTAGCATTTAATACCTGGTTAAAATTCAGGTAAATTGGCTATATATGCAGAAAGCAGTTTGAAACTTTAACGTCAGGTATATATACGAGTACATACTAAATTCTGACAGATTTTAAAAATCTTTTTAATAACTTACATAAACACGTAAAATACAGTTATAATTGTATTTAAGTATAATTTTCAAATGTTAAAGTAACTATTTATATTATTAATTCTAAGCGTCAGACTGATCATCTTGCCTTTACGAAACAAATCAATATTCACTGTACTTGGTTTCCCAATACACTGCCCTAAGCACCATTAGGTACCGACAAAGGGAAAGTAGTAGGAGAACATTATTTTTTTTGTTTTTGTTATTTGAAGATTAAATTTTTTACATCTGGTTTGATTCTGCATAACTGCATTATTGGTAGCCGCTGTGGGCGTGGTAACCGTGATATATTACCACTTGCAATTAAAGTTTTTTAAATATAAATATGAACCATATTTTTTTCGCTAGTGCTACTAGTGGAATTTTAATCAAAATCCAATCCTATCCATCCTTTATCACCTGTAGTTTGTTCTTATGAACTTTGGTCGATACGGATCAGATCCATTCATCAAATATTTCATCTTCTTTTTGTATTACGGAAATATGTTTATAGAGTAACTCAATCACAAAAAAAATTGAAAATTATTAATCCACACGCAAGTTCATAATTTTACTATTCTGCTTATTCTTAATTTAAATATAATTTTATTTAAAGTAACGTCTTTATGTTTATTTAACAGTACCTACTTTCTTTTTTAAACAGGATTTTTTATTGAAGTCATCGACAATTAGAACAATAATTTTTATTGTCCCGCAACATAAAAAAATATGTTTTAGACATGATGAGACGCAGACCTGACTTGGAAGGATGCACGGGAACTGGCGGCCGATCACTTGGCTTGGAGGCAGTTTGTGGAATCCATATGCACCACATATGGAGCTGATTTAAAATGATAATGACGATAGCTGATAATGATGATGGTAGTGGTGGTAACGAATATAATGTGGTATAGTTGCGAACTCCGGATTAAAATCACGTAAAAGAGTAAATCCCATTCTAACAAATTATGTACCTACTTTCTTGCAGTTATTTCCAAATATCTGCATGCCCTGATATTGAGATTTATGTGCAAGTACCTATGTATACAGATTGTAACAAAACTCTACAATCTACGGTGAATCTAGTGAATCTACATCATATTTGGAGTCGATTTTGTTGAATAATTTTTTTTGATTTGACTCTTAGTTTTCGAGAAAATTGAGTATGAAATTAATTTTTCTTTCGGTATTTTTTGGAAATTGTTATCAAATATCATGTTTTTAGTCAATTTAATACTACCCATAAAGAAAATAAAATTGAAAAACGCGTTTTAATAAGAATTTGAGAAATACTTAGAAAAAAATTTTTTTTCAAGCTCAGATTTAAAAGTCATATTACACAATCGTCTCCAAATACGATGTAGATTCACCAGTTTTCGGGTTGTTCATTGAGTTTTGTTACACCCTGTTTAATTGGGACGTAATTACTTATTTAATAAAGATCAATTCAACTTCTTTAAGTTGTAAAGAAAATTTTCACAGATCATCGAGGACAAAGTAATGACATGAAATTTTGACTTTTTGTTTATTATTATTGAACACCATAAAACCAGTTAGTTTTGTAACAAAAGATTACACATTTTGGTGCATAACACTCGCGAGGAATGTCCCCGAGCGCTGTAAATTGCGTCCTCTAATTTTTGTCCACGCAGCCTCTCGTAGCTTTTCTTTACTTGTTTTTCTCAATCAGCCCTTGGTCACGCGATGGGCAGGAGACGAGACCTGGGACTATGCTGGACTGAAAGTCGTATGCGACACCTCGAAATGGCGAGTGATCTATGGTGCAAAATTCTTCGCCATTCCGAAGTGCCGCATATCATATAAATATTTTTATAATTAAACTATCAGTTAAAATATACTTATTTATTGAATCGTTGAAAATCATATTATCTACTTAAGGCTCATACCCAACCAAACCGAATTATTTGACAAAAAAACTCAACGCACCTAAGAACTAAACCTTTACCCTCATAGATTCTCATATACCAATTGATATTTAAAAAATATCGTAGTTACTGTTCAGTTTATTGAACAATAAACAAATAATTATATTGTTTTCCCTGTTGGCCAGTCCTGAGGCGTATCGGCAATAATTAAGACTTAATGCCAAAGGAATTACACAGTTGTTCTATGTAAATCAGTTCAGCCCCTCGTTTATTTTCTTCTCTCAACTCCCACTGAGAGGTGCAAAGTACCTACCGAGAGATTGTGAAGGTAATGGTACCGATACATTATTGTATGGGTCTGCCTATCACGCGGGAACTGAATTCTTACCATGCTAAATTTATTTCTGTATCGCGTTTTGAAGTACTGCACTGTAATAGAAATGCTGTGATATCACAGTTGAGGATTTTCATCAAGTTTTGAGCTGACTCTAAAAGTTTCATCTTGTTTTTATTTTAGTATTTTTTGTTGTAGATTTTCATTTTATTTATTTATTTATTTTATTGTTTTAACGCCCATAGGGCTTTTACATAGACATTTTTAAATGAATACACAGTAGGTAGCTATTCATTACCGCCAGAGATGGCATCCAGACGCTCGCTGTTCCCTAAAATACACTAGGTTAGTGTTGAAAACATCAAAATCATTAGTATACTTATACTTGTTAGCCAGTGCGTGCATTCGTCGTATAGGTGAGTTTGCACTGTAATTGGTCGATGATTGGCTGCAGTAAAATAGTGCATTACTACGGGTAACTCAACCAGGCACTCGTATACTAATTTAATTTGTTAGTTGACAACAATCAAACATAGATTTTAATACTTTGAACAGAAAAAGCAAATCATTTAATATTCTTATATTTTCTAATGTTTGTATATTCAAAAGGTTGTTTAACCCATTTAGACCTACCGTCCCACATATGGGACAGTGTGTTATAAAAAATGTACTGAAGAACCCAATAAGTATAATGTTACAAATTTATCGTAATGTCCAAGAGGAAGGAACAAATTTTTTTTTTACGTATTTTTTGGGTGATTTACTAACGTCCTTAATTCTATAAATAACAAAAATTTCATAAAATTGTGACAAAAATAGTTTCAGGTCTAAATGGGTTAAAAAGGCATATTTGAGTAAACTAACCAGTTATACATACTATTAGAGGATATATATTAAAAATTAAAATACATACCTACTCATAAGCGTATGCAAGTGAAGCTTCGTTGACTAAATTGAGTGATAAAGATTCTTTGTCAAGACAGTGATAAAAATATGGTATTTTTGCTGGCAAACTGTGAGCTGATAATCTGTAAATGATGCGTGAATTTGAGTGACGAATTAAGATACAAAAAAATTAAAAAATCACATTCATATTGTAAACAAATCATGTAAGCATTTATACAATAAAAGTCTCCCACGGATACCCAGGCTTTATTTCGATTTCATCTCAATCAGCGTTCAAATAGGCGATGGTGGTTCATTGCTTTACTTACCTGATGTATTGGTTGAATAGATATTCTTGACAAGCTTAATAAAGTGTCCACCAGGAATATAGCAATAGTACTAACAATACCCTTACTTCACCTTTCCGTCTGCATGGAGAAGTGTAAACATTATCACTAGCCTTGGGCAAAACACCCAGGACCAATTACCTCATACTAAAAATGGACCCTCAACGCTAAGACAACACAAATACCAAAGAGAAAAATACTATATTGTTATTTGATGTGAATGAAATGATTATATAAATATTTGAGATACTGAAATTACATGTTTTTGGTTAAAAAGGACTGATAATGGTAAGGCATTGTATTAGTTTTCGTCTTTTTAAGGGGAGGTACTATTTCAATTTTCTTTCAAATTTGTAAACTTTCTGAATTGCAAAGACTGCAGTTTTTCACATGACTTAAATAAAAAATTAACTTCTAGTTGATTTGGACGATCTTTATATGTTGATATAAATTTATATATATGTTGGTTTGAATGGTGGTTAAAAGTCCCAAGTTTACTGGTGTTACATATATTTACCACGTAGCTTCGAGCGCCTTGTTCCAAGACCGAGCTGACAGGCCAAAAATAATATGAATTACTGTTCCGCGTATAGTTGGCCAGCATCGGCAATCACACGCGGTCCACGGACCACTGTCTTCATAATTCAGAGGACTCCCAATGCTTAAAGTTATTGCGTTTTCTGTCTGAAACGGAGCATCCACTAAAGTTCCGCAATCCACTACCAAAACAGTACGAGGTATATGAAGACACGTCTGCAAAAGGGGCTTCAAAGTTTTATTAAGACATCCACTCACTATACTGTGGGTATGGCATTTTGTTTCGTGAGTGATCTGAAAAGAAAGTGGGAGGCTGAGATCGAACTTTGAACAGATTTGCGATGGGGGAGTATTGTAAATCGCGAAGATACCCTGACGCCGATAGCACCGAGGCATAAACTATGCAAGGCTGCTTATTTTAAAATCGCTATGCAAATTGTGAAGGAATCGCTGAAAGTCACTTGCATATCTGGCATTGCATCTCGGGCAACCTTATTGTGTGCATTGCACGCAGGCGAGATAAGCGGGAGTACTTGTGAGAAATATTGATTAGACATTCGGTGATAGTTTATCTACCGAGAAAAGAGCAGATTTACAGAGATGCTAAATTCTACGACTAATAATTAAAGTGAACCCACACCAAGTAGTAAAAATACTAAAATATCTGCTCCTTTAAACATAACAAATAAATGTATTGATCTTTCTTCGAACCGATAAATGGCATTCTAAATTCTCATAAGAACAATGTGATCTCATCAAATACGTGATAATGGAGTCACAGTTATGTTATCAGAATCGTATTGAGATGATGGACGATACAAATTTGTCGAGCAAACAAAGTATACACCCGATATTTACCTCGTCATGGTCGAATTCGTAACCTCAAATATTTGGTTTCATAGAAGCGATAGGCTCACTTTCATAAGCCCGTATCGTTATTTTACAAGTATCACCGAATGATTGAATGCCATATTATGTTACCTTTGTATATCGAAAAATGATGAATGTTTCAAATTCGATTCAGCATATACGCTCTGTGGTCATGATTAATGGTATTTTAATGAATTAAAAGATAAAACATCCCGTAAAAGGGACGAAACTAACTATCCCCTCCAAATCCCGTTGAACGATGTTTACCGCTCGTTCGTGTATTTTATTCGCGACTCGAGTATCGACCGCTCACTCGAGACGTCGATAAAGCTTCTACCTTCATTAATTGGTCGATCACTCCAGCGGACGCTCCGATATCTCTCGCCCTGTGTATGGGATTCTTTTAATTACTACTTCTGGTCAAGGTTACGAGATTTTAATTTGAATTCTCAGCAGTGGCGATAAAAGGCGAGGGGCGATTCGGCGATAGGCCGGGCGTTATGGGAGATGGGCATTCGCCCAAAATGCATTGTCATAGCAGATAATCGAAACGGGGTCGGCCTGCCTTTGTGCGAGCAACGAGACTTCTTACGAGGCGTGCTTTCGTTCAAATTTTAATTATATATTTTTATAGAATCCATAACGCCGAGCGCTATAGCGAAGGACTTCACGGGGGCACTGTATACTTTTAATCCACAGCTATGAACGTTATGGTCCTTTAAACATGATTATTCTTCGTGTGACTTAAATCAGGCTACTTTTTGAATGCCTTAAGTGAGTGTAAGTTTCATTATAGTTATACAAAACGAACGTGTTAAAATTTATACAATTACCAAAGTATTTGAGCGGGAGGTTCCATTGAGTAGCAGCCAAAGGTTTTGTATTGATGTCCGATAATTGGTTCCGAAGTAGCGTCTCCCGTCCCCGCGAGACCACCCATCTATGCAAGATCAGTAAAGCTTATTTGAGTTACACCGTTATTCGTTACATGGCAACCGATTGATTGATGAAAGCACCGACCAGGAATAAACCATTTACTTTTTTCATTGCTGAATGAAATTACTCGAGTTGATTATTGGAAGCTGAGCTCATTATGTTGAGAAGTATGGATAGGCGGAACAGCGCCAAGGGAACACTAGTCGTAGTAAGTGCCTATTTCCTGAATTAAACAGTAGTTTAATACGAAGAATAGATAATAACTCTAATGATTACACGCTCTTTTGGATTATTATTCATGAATGAGTGATTTAAATATTTTGAAATGTTTTAACTTCTTATAAGTATTGTAGATGAGATGTTTCAGTAGACTTAATTGTAATTTTTCTTCAGCATTGACTATGTAAATAGCTACGTAAGAACTATCATTAATTTTTAAATCAATTTCAGTACACTGCGCGACATGTAATTTTAGCACGTACCTATATAAAATAATTCTGTATTAAGTTTAGATTTTTTTGATCAATAAATTATTAACGTTACGCGTTGGCGGACATGTTGATAACTAATCGCAAATTTATTATACCGGTTAATTAAATTTCTGCATTTTATTTCGTCATTAGTTCCTCTATGCACTTTAAATCGTATTCATTGTTAAACTCCAGGTTCTCTGCTAGAAAATTCATTATATCGTCTCCTTTGGGCGGATAATAAACTCTATCAAATGCTTCATTGATAACGAATTGCATTTTCAACCGAATGAAAAAATTGGAAACGCTTAGTACAAAGTAGGTACTTTCTATGCGGTTGTTTTCCAGGAAACATGTCGCTGTAATAAATTCCAATTACCGATACGTAAATAAAAACCGCACAAAATTTATTTCGTCACAGTTTTTATCAACACCAAAAATAAATCATTGAAACATTATTGATCTTCTACAGATAATATCGCCTTTGGACTTTGTGTGAAACTTTTCAATTGAATGAAGAATTTATTTGATAAATAAATTACTTTTAATTATATGCGATCATTGTTAAAATCGGCGGTGTCATAAAACATCAAATATGCAGTTAAACAATTACATTTTCTTTTTGAAATTTTAAAAACTAAAGTTGCTTACCATTGTTAACATAGATGAACAGAGTTAAGTCGATTCATCACTCTTTTATCTTAACTCTGTCACTGAAACTTTGCTCATACCGAAAATAAATGACTGACAAAAACGACGCGACGCTGACGTTTCGAAAGTAAAAATATTTATGCTAGCTGTAGCTAGTCCATTGCAAGTCGCAAACCTCCATCTTTTTCCTACAATCCAAAATTAGAAATATTGCGATGTGCTTTACTGTCTTCATTATTAAAACATACTTGAATAAATATTTTCTTGCTGACTAAAAAGCTCTTCATAATATTATTCATTTGTTGATTGAGAGGTCAATCATACTGGCGTTTGTAATAACGATATCAAACGAATCCTCGCAAGTCGTTCATATTAATGACATTAAAACGTCGTCCATTCTGTGTGGTAAGAATTTAATCAGAAGGATCCAACACTTCCTTTTTGGCGATAAATTTAGAGGCGAGAACCCGCTTCTGTGCCCTCCCCCCGGCGCATGCGCAGCTTCCCTTCGAGGATCTTAAGACCACAATTTATTTATGATTCAATAACATCCCGGCGAATGGCGTGCTAAGAGATCGTGAAATCGAATGATTTAGTTCGGAAATGAGCACTGCTACCAAGGGATATTAATCGGGCATACAATATCGGATATCGAAGCGATTCCGCTTCTTTATTTTGTACGAGGTCGTAACTTATATAATAAAGATAAATGACCGGTTTGTTTCGTGTCGCAGGAATCATACTATGTTAATATTGCTCTTAAACTGTAGAAGAATCGCTATAGATGAGATTGGAGTGTAATTTTACAGCTCCACATTTTTATATCCAGCTCCATAATCATAAACGCGTATCTAAGAGAAGAGGAGAATCTGAATCAATGGGGCCTCAGTAGACAGTTCAAATTCTACGCTAGAATTGCTAAGGAAAAATCTCTTAATATAAGTCGATAAAATATTTAAAATCGAGCTCATTGAGACAGCTCACGTACCGAAATTTTTGGAGGGAGAAGCGTTTTAAAATGTCAAATTAATTCATGTGCAGTGAAGTAATATTTTAGTAAATACAGCCTGATAATAATTTAATTTTGGATTGTGAGTTTCAGAATACTGCTATTATCTGTCTGCTATATTTATTTTGAACCCTGGCTCATCATTTCATCTTTTCAATTTAAAAAAGGTAGAAACATTCTAAAGAGCATGGATAGGTTGATAGCTTTATAATAGTTAGCGTGAGAAATCTATCCAAAATTTAACATGCAGATCCGCTGCGTGTTTCCACAAAATATATTTTACATTCTACACGAGATATAAGCGGAAAAATAAATAATATTCGTTGAAGCACACGTTAAGCCAGTATGTAAACGTACATGCTAATATAATTTATTAACTTTTTTGATAATTTTATTCAGAAAATACACCAAATTATACGTTTCAAATGTAAAACCCGTGTTTTGAAAGTAAAATATTAATTATTTCATACTGTTCGGTAATAAAAAATCCTCCTACTAAATAACATATGTCAATTTAATATTCTAATTAATGGTTAAGTAGTAGATCTGCCCACTCTCAGCAAATACAAATTAAATACGCCTGTCAGAATAATTTATTGATATCGATCACTAAATTATATAATTAAATACAAATATGCATTTTGGTATATTGGTGGAAGATTTGAACAAATGTAATAATATATCACGAAATGGAATAAATCAAGCTGAATAAATTTAGTGTTAAAAATATTGTGGGACACTTAATTAATATGCATAAATGTTGTTTTTTTTATGTTTTAATTTAGTTTTTTTAGTTAATTTTTAAGTGGTAGATTCGAGGACTCCTGACTAGAATCTCTAGGTTGGAATCGCACATCTTGTTTCCTGCTTTCTGGCACAGTTGCTTACGAATATTTTAAAGCAGCCTCAAAATTTAAATATTTAAGTATATCATTAGAACTCAAATGTTTTTTAGTATTTAAAAAAAATGTTGCCAAGCAATCGTTTTGAAAAATGTACGAAGTAAATCAGGATTCATATTTAAAGATTTTAATGGAGATTCATAGGTCAAAAAATAGTAACAAACTAAAAATTACGTCTACTTCTTAAAAAATAAAATTGTAAAATAAAGTCAGCAAAAATTGTGGTTTAACGATATATTATTAATTTTCACTACATAGTCTTACTCGTAAAAATGTGATGAAAAAATGTATTATTTGAAATTCGTTTATATCGCTATCGTTTTAGGCGAAATTTTCAGTAATTTTCAGTTTAGAGCCCCCCGCAGACTAGAGACTTTCTATCGGGCGATGGTTTAGTCGGGCTTTTAATCAATATGAAGATGTATGCAAGTGCGCATACTACAACGATCCGGTATCAGCTGATTGCTAAGTTTAATAGGCCTTGCGATTGCCTTTAAACTATCCTATCGATAAACTATCGGCCGATAGCTTAATAAGGTTAGCGCTCTTCCACGCGCGCACACTTGCCGATCGTTTAATCGGGCGATGGCTTTCTCCTTCGTAGTATTGCAGCAATAATAACTTTTCTTGACAATATTGTTCCAACATTCCTTGCGACCGCTCTCTTCAAAGTCGTTTATTATAGTTTAAAGCCTCGAGAGCAGTTGGCCGACTGTTCTCTAGTGTGCGCACTTATCACCAACCCGACTGTTTTGTTGATTCAGTGTGCGCGCTAGCAGCCCAACCCGACTAAACTATCGCCCGATAGAAAGTCACTAGTCTGCGAGGTACCTTATCTAGCGTATGTATCTTGATAGTCGATGGTTCGATTCATCGCGTGTTTTGGGCAATTTCCACAATTTTCAATAAAGTATGATTGACGTATGCATCCTTTCATGTGATCTGGTTCTACGATTATTTCAAATTTCCTAATCCTAATTTAGTTCAGTGAGAAACCGAATTAAAAGAACACCGGAAGCCTCGAACATTTGAGAGAATTTATTTTAATCTCTCTTGTTTTACACAGCGGACCACATGCAGCTGTGAACTGCCCAGTATAATAATTTTTAAGGCAATATTTCACTACCGTTGGTCTCAATATAATAACTTACGAAATACAACATAAAGACGATCGGAACTTTGAAATAATAACTAAAACCGAAAACTATTAATTTCTCTTTATGTTTTTGGTTGAAAACAGTAAGTGGTCTTCACTCACTAATTTACTGGGAGCCTAGAAATATTGCGTAACAATAATAAATACGGTAATTAATATGATAAATGAACACTTTTTAGATCATTTTTGTCAGTTTTAGGATAACAGAAAAAATAGCTTTATTTCATTTTCAGCTATGAGAGTAAAATAAAAACAGAACTTCATAACACCTACACTAAAATCTATTTTAAAACATTTAATTAACTGATTAATTATGAAGCTTTTTAGAGTTTACGTACCTAAATGTTTTTTACATTTAGAATTGGTTATTAGATCTAGAAGAGTATATTAAGAATGCAGCTTAAGACGTTACAATTTGAGGGCAAAGTTTTGGTATATTTTGATAATAAACGCATCAAATTCAAAAGTTTAATCAAACAAAGCGCAGTTAATTCGACGGATATGCATCGCAAATAACTACCTATTATGAATAATTATTGATTAATAATAAAATGAATATTAAAAAACTATTTTCGGTTTTTAAATAAATATTGAGGTGCATAACCCTGTACCCTTTGAAAACATATAGGAATCTGTAGGTTTGAATTCTTCTCTACCACGACTTGTTTCCTGGCTCCTGTCTTTTTCCAACTCATATACCTACGTAGTGTCTAAATTATTTTTATTTAAATTTAGGTATGCTATTGGTTTGTACAACATGTTACCTGTCTGAAGATGCCCGTAACAGGGTGAAAGCGCTAACTGGTCAAATAAATAAAAGTGGAAGTGTACCAAGTATTTTTATTTAATTTTTTTAAGTCATATTCAAATAATTTGTACCAAAATGCGCCTAAATTTAACATTACATTCTAGGTTTCCCGCCATTTTTATTTATTCACTATTTATTTAAACTTAGCAATCCACGGTATAAAGGGTTAACGATCATTAGCATAATAGCGTTATCTTAACTGCAAGTGGTGTGATACTGAGACAGGCATTTATTGTTTATGGAAACACGTTGATATTGGGAAATAATCGTGAAATCATTAGAGATGTAAAGTAATGATCTCATGAGGCTGTGGCGGATGCTATAAAGCCAGTTATGAGTCCTTCATAAAGTGTTATATCGCGGAATTTAATGGCAGACGTCTGCAATTTTGTGATTACTCGGAAACTAAACAACTAGCTTTCCGATGAGGTTTTCAGCTTTCAGTACTATATACAAAAGAAGCGTTTACAGCTCTAGAAATATACGAAGCATTTTTTTATGAGTTTTTTTTTATTATTCCACTCACTTATAATATTTATACTTTCTCAGTTAATCATACTTTAGACAAGTCTTCAATACGTCTGACGTCTGTGGATTTTAGTTCCTGAATCCACCACCAGTTGCATCTTAGTTCTGCTTTTCTCATTTTAGAGTCCTTTAAATAAGGTAGGTATCGTTTTGTCATACTAGTTTAAAACGAACAAAATATGTTTAGATATTATTGATATCCCAACAGAGACAGAGGAACTCTGGAAACGAATGTGGGTTATCTAGGCGTTTACAGGGCTTATGACCTGTCGTTGGCTGGGTTAAGTGGCCACTTGACGTACTACAATATTCCCCATTCCGCATTCCATTCCTAGATAACCCACATTCGTTTCCAGAGTTCCTCTGTCTCTGTTGGGATATCAATAATATCTGATATCAGCCCAGCATGGGTATAATCCAGTAATTTGTCTACAAGTATGATATAAGAATGTAATGATATAAGAAATCTCACTTCGCGTTTTTGTTTTTATTTGTTATTGCATATTTATTTTTATCAAAAGCAATTCTAGGTAAGGTAGTAAATGTATATTTTATTGATTTAAAATTATCCCAATAAATTTAGCGTTCCTATCTGTTATCTACGTATAAAATATTGTTCAGTGTAACATACTTGTATCATGTATCGTGGCGATATGAAAGTTGCATCGTTAAGATAATGTAAGTTCTGAAATATGTCACAACTCAATTACATAAAATGGCACCTTAGCCATTTATACGAAAAACGAAGAATAATATTGTATAAAAAACAGTAAATTGAACTGCTTTGATCATGTTGGTATGTATTGCGAGATTTAGACTTTTATTACGTAGGTACTTAATTGTTTCTTTTAAGAAATCAATTTTATAGCAATCACTAGTGTAATCGAACCAGGCTGATACAATGTTAAGAGTTTAATTCATATTTATTTCCGGATGATTTATAAAGCGCTGTTTTTGCGAAAAATCGCTTCACGAGTGCAGTACAATAAATCACAAGATATCTTGCAGCTATCAAGCACATGGACGGTTGAGATGCCTCCTACAGTAGGTACGGACTTTAATACATTACAATAATATAATATAAAAAAATAATTTTAATTTTTTTCATATATTTTAATAATATTCATTACGCTCCATAAATTATGTGTATGCAGATAAACCTTTGTAGGGTGCCAGACTCCTGTCTTGCAGCTACTGAGCGCATGGGCGGTGGATTCTAGCCCCCTTTATAAAACTTAAATTTTAAATAATAGTGAAATGTGTATGGATTTAACATGTGGGTGAGGTGATTGAGCCCTTGAGGTGATTTCTCACAAAAATGACGCCTAATAATTTATCCAAATAATAATAATAATAACTTACTAACTAACCATCGCGCGTAGGCAGAGAGGATAGAACGCCACACCACTCTGTCCTGGCACGCTTTTCTTGCTTCCGCCACATTCATACATAATCTCATGCACGCCCGTCGATTATTCC
>JAGVSP010001524.1:0-58004 GCA_022494985.1 Micrasema minimum
ACTGTACCTACATGCAAAATAATAACTTTTCAACATATTATGTATGAGAATTTTCATAGAAGAAACTCGATTTTAGTTCAAAGAACAACTGTGCGATATTTCCTAATTAAAACGACATTTTTCAAATTATTATATCAAGGTATAGGTATTGATTGTTTTATTAATATCACTTGATATTTTATTTACTATTACAGGCTCCATATGCGGTTTTGGCCGCATTTCAAAGCATAGCAGACTGCAGGTTAAATAATGATACACTGAACGAACTTAGCGACTTTTGATTGATTAACCCAAAATTAATTGCGGTATCTATTTTAAAATACAGGTTGGCAGTCATTCGGGCTCTATTTGAATACGTGTCGTTATTCAATATTCATACAGTTTGGCTACTCTATTTTCTGCCTTGATAAAGTGTTGAGTATTATGCATCCTAGAAATAACACCACAACGTTCTATCAGTCAATCAGATTTTTTTTTTGCTATTCATTGTGATGCCTTTTGCAAGAATAACGTGTTTGAATAATTTATCCTGAAATTGGTTTGCACTTAAATGCACCTAAAATTCACATTTCTATTTGAAATCCATAACGTATTTTGAATTAGCTTTGAATCGCCATCATTATTTAAATTCATTTTACATTTAATTTTTTTTCGTATTCCTTAAATTCGTAAATAAACATTTCTTATCTTTTATTTATGATAGATACTTTTCGCAACATTTCACTATCGATAATCATGTCATCTTATGCAGGTAATGTTTTTATTGTTTATTATGCCGTGTTTTGTGGGATTTCGGAGCACAAAGCCCACACAGTTATAAAATGCTTACCAGTAGATCAATTCACTATTAGGCTTAGGTTAGTAGTAAGTTTAATATTGTGATCTAGCCCCAATCAATAAATTAAAACGTAAATAATTATTAGAGAATGATATCAGTGGTAAGCAAAAGCTCCAATTGTTTTTTTTTTTTTTTTTTACAGATATAGCTTTGTAGCTGCAAAATGAAGTGGAGTTGAGCCCCTATCGGTATTTCATAACTTATCATAAAATCATGTCGCGACCATTATTTTTAATTAAATGCGGTAGGTGGAGAGCTGAAATTTCAGCTGTCCATGCGCTTTGTAGCTGCAAGACAAATTGGATTTCAGCACTTTCTACGTATAAGTAACATAAATTTTCCATAGTTTAAATTCTGGTTAGATTTTGCATTCGTAAATGTATTGGGTCTGGAATTAATTAAGTCATGTCAATGTACAGCGCCCTTGAGGTGATTTTTCATAAAAATGGCGCTCAACAAGTTATCCAATAATAGATGGCATAATAACCCAGAAAAACGTTATATGTGTTATGAAGACCGTAAAAACCTACGAACTTTGATGTCATCTTATATTCGACTATGTAGAGCGTATGGATCTTATATTCGACTATGTAGAGCGTATAGATTACACGAACTGTCTGCAACCTAAGTTTTCAAACTACTGTGCGTTTTTTCTGAAGTAGAATCGTGAGCAATACTCGTGTCGGACTTCGAGAACCTGATGCCTCAATAAAATAGGTTACAAATACTGAATAACAATTTTATTTTTCAAAAACATCAAATCACATATTAATTTCTTGATAAGTTTGAACGGCTGTATCTCGCTTACCGAATGATTTTTATTGAATATATTTTTCATCATTTTTAGAAATAAATAAATCGACAAGCTTTTTTACGTAAAATTACGATTATTTTCTAACATTTAGTCTCACAAAAGGTCAGTCCATTAGCATTATTAATGTAAGGTATAATTGAGTTTTTAAACGGCCCTAACGAATTTAAAGCGTTGGAGTGGAAACAGAAAATGGAAGTTACGAGAGGAACGTTAAGATTTCCTCAGAAATTTAATTAGTAAAAAATGTCTTCTAATTGTCTTATACAAGTAGGTATATTGACAAAAAAATTCAGATGATACTTCCTTGTGTAATCGATTACGAAAATAAAATTGAAAGAGATAAAAAGTAACAGTTCAATCTAAAAAAAATATTTTAAAGAGAGTACGAGATATTTTAACGTCAAATTTTCAAAGTAGACGACCTTATCCTGATACATATGTACGTACAAAGTTACCTTTTGAATAATTGTATTTAATTGAACATTTTTTTACAGTTATAACAGGAAACTTAAAAATACGAGAGTATTTTAAAATAATATATATAATTTTTAAAGTACAGCACACATGTAAAAAGAATAATAATAAATAATTGTTCCAAAAGAAGGTCCCACTGCACTGACGTAATACAATAATAATCAGCTAACTTATTGGCCTTTTTTGTAAAAATCGCCTCAAGGGCGCTTTACAATTAAAGCTGCTGTCAAACCTAAGTTCCTAGCGGTTGACTGTATTACCTGTAACTTGATAGTAAATATATATATTATAAGGTAATAATTATACATTTTAATACGTCATTCTAGGACATTACACTCAAAAAATATCCAACGCCAAACCTACAGACAAATTTATTGAATTTACGAGTAAACGAAAAATTTCTCCTCAGATTTGTTATTTTTCACACAGCTTATTTACATTTGATTGAAAGCCTCGACCAATTTTCTCGGGCGCTTGAAAAAAATTCAGTGAATTGAATTTCCGTAAACTTCGCCTTCAAATAACAACAATTTTGACACCTGGTTAAGTTTTTCTCGGAGTTATAATGTCGTTCCCATGTTGGATGATATTTCTGAAGTAAACATCTGTTCCCGCGATATTTTCAGGCGAAATCGTTGGCTATCGGCCATTTCACGACTGAAATGAAAAACGCTCGAATTTTCAAGTTATAGATATCTTCTGTATGACCATGACCAATTCATATCGTCACCTCTATAGATAAAATGGCAACACAAGGTTACAGTAGTATTTTGAAATTACTGAATTATAGTACTATAACTGTAAGTTAAGTACTATAGCACACATTATCACATCTTTGTTAGGTAGGTCACATATATCCCATATCATTAAAAATATTTTAAATAAATAATCATAAAAATCAACCATTTAAAAATGACTTATTACACTTTTACTCCTTCTTCAGGGCATTGATAAAGCTCTGTAACAAGAGTAGTAGCCCTGAAACCGGTAGGCAGTTATTGAAAATATGTAAAGGTACTTTAAAACAAAGTGTTTAATTTCGTACCTTTGGAAAACTACAAAATGAATGCTGAAAAATTGAATTAATAAAAAACACTATTTAATTAAATTAAATTAACATAATATTTAAATGTTTGACTATAAAAACAATGTTTTCAATATTTAACGATAGTATCTGTTTTATTTATTGTATGAGTTGAAATTATGTATTCAACACAGTATTCTGTTAAAATGTTCTAGCGGCTTAGACGCTGGACTCACGATACAGAGGTTTGGGGTTCGATTCCCGGTGAGAACACAAAAATATAAAGTCATTTTTCTCAAACCTGGGTGTTTGTGACGTTATTCCCCTCTGTAACTGGGCCACCTGTCCTGTCTCCTCAAATATTTCCACTAATTCGCTCATATTTGTTGTGTTTTCAATTCGCTTCTCGTCCGAAGTACTTATGTATTGAATAAACAATAAATTGATATAGATAGTCAACTTAGAATTCTGGCAATCAGCCATTTTTCTGGCCGAAAAAATAAGTTGAATACACTAGACTTGAGATACACCGAAACACGCATAAAATCATTACTTAATATGCTCGCAGTAGAAATATTTATTTACATAGGAATTTCATATTAATATTTTATGTGTGATATCTTGGACTGGTTCTGAAGCGTAAGACTGATCATCTAACCTTATCAAGATACACTGCACTTGGTGTTCCGATGCAGTGCCCTATGCACCATGGGGTGCGGATAAGGGAAAGTAGTAGTATCTAGTATAAATATTAGGTACCTAATGATAAGTATTCAATTATCGTGGGGTTACTGCCAAAAGTTGGTAAGTCCATAAAACATGTTATGGAGTAATCGCAATTTTAAAGTTTGACATTCTCTCTAAAATCAGACGAAATGATAAAAACTTCGTGCTATTTTTTTTCAAATAATTTGAAGTATAATGAATATATTAAAAAAAACAACTGTTGTATTAAATGACACAAAATCAATATAATATATTATTTTGCAAAGCAAGGTTGTACGTACTTTTTTCTGTTGAGAAAATATTGAAAGTGCTGTCACAAACTTTTAGCTGTACATTTTTTTACTTGAAATACCACATCAATTGAACACAAAGAAATTGATTAGTGATATTACAATGTTTTGGTTGTAATGATACATTTAATTTGGTCAATTTAATGTCAGGATTAATACTGTAAGTGTTCTTACAATATTTCAGCTGTAAACATTTAATTTTAAAATGCAAGCAAATTAAATGGGAAAAAAATGGTTAGTGATATTACAATGTTTTGGCAGTAACGATACACGCCAATTTTGGCTTGTTTATTGCCTTAGAAAATTTTGTTAGTGTTTTTACAAACTTTTTCTTGTTTGATAATAGAAAAAAACTGGACTTACGATATTTTCTTGAAAAAAACATAAGCTGTAAAGCTGCTTTACTGAGATCGGAGGAGCTACAAACTTTTTCCGGGCATAGATATTCACGTTAAGACACTCAATTCATCGCTAACTCAATATACCTAAAATGTGGACCTACCAACTTTTGGCAGCAACCCCACGTTATATAGCTTTTTATCCATATTATTTTTATTCTAAATTACATTATTGTCATAAGATTTACAAATATATCAAATAAAACATTTAATAGCATGCCACACCACGTGACTCGCGGCCACTTCCCATACCAACGTATTCCTCGATTTTCTCCCTAGAATTTAACATTAGAGCAATGATTTTTTCACACATTTTAGATATCGACAAGATGCGTGATTGCATTGTCTTATTTTTTTGATAATTTTTTGTTAAAGGAGGCAAATAAATTATTAAAACGCATCTGGTCGATATCTAAAGCGTGTCAAAAAAGTCATTGCTCTAATGTTAAAATCGAGGAAAACGTTTGTATGGGAATGCGGCCGCGAGTCATGTGGCGTGTTATGCTCTTAAGTTCTTATATCAGTCCGTGAAGGTTCACTGCTTGATACAGACCTCCCCCTGCCGCCTCCACTCATCCCGGTTCTGTGTCGTCCTCATCCACCGTCTTGCAGCAAACTTTTTTAAATCATCTACCCATCTCATCAATGGACGTCCTTGAAGCCTCGGGTTTCTAGGTCTCCACAACAGAATGCGTTTCGTCCATCTGTCGTCCGTCATTCAGGCTATACAACCAGCCCATTGCCGCTTCCTGAAAATCTTATAATATACACAGAAATTTCAATTCGATTCGAACCTAGAGATTCTAATCCATGACTCTACCACTATACCATTACCTGGTTCAAATATGTCTATGTCAATTTTCTATACGTTTTGATATTCAGATCATCAATTTTTTTGTTGTTGTTATTTATCCACAGACAGCCCACAGACATACTTATTTTAAATATAAATTCCATTATGGGCAGTTTATAGCATTTTACTGTTAAAAAATAATATAGCGTAACGCTAATACACAGTTGAGCAAATTCAAAAATAATATTTATTTCATCCGAAGTCGGAATGAGTTTTAATATGCTAATTTTCATTAGATGTCTTTTGACTGAAATTGAATTTGTTTATCTGATATTTCTCCAAATAATCGGATTTAGAGTTTACAGAGTCCTGTTTACATAACCGCGAAATTTTCGTTTTACTTAAATCACAAATATAATGTAATACAAGGCTTTAATTTCAACAATTTAAATTGTGTTATAACTTTTGGTACAAATATAGAATATTCACAAAGTGGGTTTCAAACAAATATTATAACAATGCTGGTCTTGAACATTTAAGAAAGTCATTTTCATCTGATTAAATTAAAACAAAATATTAATAATATATTATTAAGTATTTACACCACGTTCGCTCATATGTGGAGCATGTTGACATCACTAGATCCCTCCAGGAGACCCTATCGCCAGCCAGCTCTCTCGCCTCCTCCCGCGTCAGGCCCGCATCCATCAGCTTCGCCGAGTACATCCGTAAGATGGTCATCGACCGTCTACCAGGACGGCGCACTATGGAAAATAAAGGTCGGTTTCGGATCAAAAGTCAATAACTCTTTTATTTTTAAAGATATATTTTGAAAAAATACACCAATATAAAATAAATAGTCTTAAAGGCTTGAAATGAAATAAATTTTAATATGATATTTTTATTTTCACACAGTAAAATATAAAAAATAATATTGAAAACATAATAAATGGTGTTCATTTGATTATAATATGTATGCCTACAAAACTTAATTATTATAATATCGATGGGTTATTGAACATTTATCGTATATATATAAAATTTGAAAAACGGCACTTTAAAGTATTCAAAGAAATATGTTCATTTTATTTAGAGTTTAAACATTACATTATAATAATAGTCGAAAAAAATAATGAAAGGTAAATTTTATTTAATTAATTAACACAAAACTTAATATTAGAACAATATAGACATACTACTACTACTACTACTACTTTCCCTTATCCGCAACCAATGGTGCATAGGACACTGCATTGGCACACAAAGTGTATCTTAATAATTTTATTACCTGAAGGCAAGATGATCAGTTGTACATACATATTATTCACCTTAATATTAACCTACATAGCTCGTAACATAAATCAATATCAAAGAAAAAACATATTTGAAAAACAACATTTCTCAATTCTTAATCAAGAGACGTAAGAAATATTTTGAAAAATTAGTTAATGTTTGTGTTTTTTGTGTATTTTGTACAAATGCAGTGCCCTATGCACCATTGGGTGCGGATAACGGAAAGTAGTATTAGTAGTCGTTTTTTGTTAAAAAATTATAAAATATTTGTGTTTATCATAAATTTATGCTATATATATTTTACTTGAACTTTTTGAGAGATTCGATAATTTTCTTTGAAAACTCTCGATAATGCCTCATATGTTTTTCCTCCTTCGATGTAGGGTAGTATTATATCACGTTTAGAACTCTTAAAAGTAGTCATTTTAAAGAATTGACCAAATAACGTTAATTATAAATTTGTAACAAGTGAAGGCTTGTATAATAAAATTAAATGTATGCAAAAAGTAGCTCTTTATATACTATTAGATAAATAACAGTATTGTCATCTTGTTTTTACATTTTTCACACGCAACATGAGTGCAAAAATGACAAATGCCTATCAATAATATCAATAAATGATTCATTCAGTAATGAATAACATACTAAAATCGAAAATATTTTTAATAAATAGTCGTACATTTGAGTCATATATTTGAAACCGCCATAGATAGCGGTTTTTGGTTTTCTGACCTTTATCACATTTAACGCAATAACTTCGTAATAAGCAAATTTTAGCAGCAAATTTTTATAAATGTTTTTTATGAATACCTAGACTACAAAACAACATGAAATGTGGCGCGTGGGGAGACGTGGGTGGCTGTCAAAAGTCTCGATGAACTTATTTTTTTTTCTTTTTTTATATTATTATTTTTTTGTATAATTATTTCAATGTTTATATAAAGAAAAAAATAAAAATGTTTTTAATATCTTATAATGGTTAAGAAATGAACTTTTCAAATATGTATAAAACTATATATCTATTCCTGCAAAGTTTAATAAGAAATTAACTTTGAAAGTGACGAAGTGAACAGACTTAAAATGGTATCTGTAGAAAAATACAGTTTGTGGCATTGAAAACAAGTATATTATATTTACTTAATTTTAAACTTCATGTATTTTTTATAGTTTGACTCTTAAACTATTGAAAAAATATATTGAAATGTGTCAGTACCAACTTTGGTAAAAATCACTTATGATATGCCGATGTTCTACCATTTTCCATAGTGCGGCGGGATCCTGCAGGCATAAAGAAGAGGCAGCTCGGGCTCTGGCTCTCCCGAAGTATCCGGAGCACATGCCCAAGCCAGGTCCACCGCCGCATCTACACGACTTTAGTTATTGGAGGTTGCTGCGTCCGTTACCGAACTTCACCTTTGGTTGTGAACTCAAACCACCCAATGCCTAGTATCCTTCTCAGACACTTGTTCTCAAAACTCAACAAGCGAGCATTCTGAGCTTTTGTGAGGTGCCAGGATTCACATTTGTAAAGGAACACCGGCACAATACATGAGTTAAAGAGTCGGCACTTTGTTTTGACCGAGTATAAACTGGAATTCCAGACAGCATGCATCGTGTTAGATGTTGCTCCAGCAATTGGGTTCTTCCCGATTTTTTATTTTTTTTATTTCAAAAAATTGATTGAAAAATAACAATATCTAGGGAATTTTTGAAAAATTTTTGCGATGTCATACGAATTTTATAGCGCCGTTTGAAATAGCGCTTTTTCAAATCGCTCGCAAAATCCTACATTTATAAATGAAAACAACATTTTTGATCATTATGTTTTATATCGTTGAAATTTTAATATAAAATATACTTCAAATATTTATAGCGTTTTCAAGGATATTCATGCTATCGGGAAGAACTCTATTCCTAGGCGGATTGCGAGTTCCTTTTGCGTGTTGTCAATTTTAGTTATTTGAACACTCAAGTATCTGAATCTGTCAACTCTTTCGATCCTCTGCCTATTGTTGTAAAGGGTTATTTAGTATACTTCCTTATAAATTAATAATACTTAATCCTTAAATAGGTACGTTACTCTCAGTGGCAACGTAATCCTTAAATAGGTACGTTACTCTCAGTGGCAACGTTGTTATATAATATTGATATACTTACCTCGAATGATGAAATTTAGTGCCACCCGAAATTGGATTTTATGTTTCCTCGAACACGTTAATTTAAGCTTCTAATTATTGTGCCTTCATGGTGATATATATTTAAAATACTTAGATTAAATCTCGATAAAAATTCTTGGTAATAACACCAAGAATATAATCACTAAACTAATTTAGAAAAATCTTCAATAAGTTTAATTATCGACACAATAAATTTATTATTTTTCTTTCAATGAAATAGGTAAATTATAATATTTAACCGGCTTAGACAAGTTTTAAAGTAAAAAAAATTCAGGTAAACAAATATTTACTTCTTAACTTAAAACTTTTCATTTGAAAATAAAATGCTTAGTTTTGTATTATACAAACATGTATTATGGTCCTACATTTACGTACGTACTTTCAACGTTTTAAGAATTCAGTGAAATTATTACCTGTTTTATTCAATTACGGAAAAGGTCCTAAAGCCGGTCATTTTTTGCTTAAAGGTCCAAGAAAAAAAAACAACTAACAGCCGAGTTTCGGTAACACCCTTGTTTGTGTTTCGCTCAGGAATACTCCGCATACAATAAGAATAACACAGCTTTGTTTGTCGAAACTAAAATTAAATTCGTGCGCAATCTTTTAAAGTGAATGAAGCACAAAAGAAAATGTTACGCCGGCGCCGTCGTTACTAAAAGCTCCAATGTTACGAAAATGCTGCGAGAATTTAGAATTTCAGCCGAACCGCAACGGATAGGCGAGTAGAAGAAATTCTTTAGCGAATCGTTACGTTGGCGGTTAAACTTCCGAATTACTAAAGAAATTCGTCAGAATTTGGAAATGGGTTTCTACTCATTTTGGCGTACATTTTTTTAAAAAATACAATTTTTTGTTTGTTTTTAAAATACAATTTTTTGTTTGTTTTTAAAATTGTATTTACAAGTAGTTTCATATTTGATATTTCATGTGCGATACCTTCGACTGACAGTGAAGCGTAAGACTGATCATCGTACCTTTATGTAATAAAAATAATCAAGATAAACTGCACTTGGTGGTATAATGCAGTGCCCTATGCACCATTAGGTGCGGATAAGGGAATGTAAAAGGAGTACTAATTAACTAATTTTAGGGAACTGTGCGGCAAATACCATCTGTAATGAATAAGATACGTAATGTTAGGGAACCTTATAAATAAATAAATCAATAATCGGAAGAGACATCTTCAGACGTCTTCTAGTGAGTAATTAAATTCTGAAAAAAGTTAATAGCCAAATGCTTAGCAATTTTCTCAACAGATGTCACCAGTAAGAAAAATCTCATAAAAGTAAAACGACGTGTGATAATTCAAACTAATATATATGTTCCGAAATTTGTCATATATGGTTATCAGATGATGGGCGGAATGGGGAATGTTTGTAAAACGTCAAGTGCCTTTAAAAAATCTCAAATATCTTTTACGCAAACGGCCGGATAACCCGTTTTTCACCCGGGGCCTCGAGTTTGGTTCCCTGTTCGACCAAAATAAATTTATGAGATTTTTTTCAAGCTTGCAAATTATGTGGTTGGATTGTGTATAAAGAATTGACACACAGATGTTCCTCGAACCCTTATCAGTATAATTCTACGAAAAGTGCAAACGCTATCCGAAAAGCCATCAAAGCTAAACAACTAGACGGTTTTAAATAAAAAATTAGCCTGCACTGTACCATCGAAGAATTTACATGTAGATGTATTGCATTTGTGACACATATTTATATGACGTAAAAAATAAATAAAAAATAATTGTTATAAACCTTCTGCTGTGACAAAAAGTGACTTTTTGCGTTTTGAGATTGTTCATTTTATTTTTTGCCATTCGCTCCAATGTGGAACATATCACATGTTGCCATCACTCTTGTCTCTTCCCGTGTCAATTCCGCATCCCTCAGCTTCACTCAATACATTAGAATTATTAGTAGATATTTATATCAGCTCCACCCAATACATTAGATTTTTCAATTATATTTTGTAGATGCTATTTCTTCCTTGAGAAATTACACAAATTTTTTTTTTAAGGGTATATTGAGTTTCGCCAACAAAAATGTATACAGTGTGTGGGTATTTGAACGGTTCTTGTCAATGGTTGAAAGAAATTGTTGTCCTATTTGTAGGCAATAAGAATCAAGTGTTTTTCCAATTTTCTCTCCCCTTTTCTGTAATAAAATGTCACCGAAAAACCC
Organism: Micrasema minimum; assembly: GCA_022494985.1. NCBI lineage: Eukaryota > Metazoa > Arthropoda > Insecta > Trichoptera > Brachycentridae > Micrasema > Micrasema minimum. The sequence continues at coordinate 11,008 of JAGVSP010001524.1, forward strand.
TTGTTGTTGCTTTGTACTTGGTTTTTCTGATTACAAATTAATCCTTAACGCTTTTTCTCCTATAACAGTTTTCCATCGGACTTTTTATTTACATAGGAGATGGTCAATGAGTGTCTGTGTCCTGTTTTTCTGGATTTTTATTCAATAATCCCAAAAAATTTACGATACAGGACACCTGTAATGTAAGTTTTCAGGCATAGAATTTTAAATAAATAAATAAATAAGCATATTGTATATTAAAGTATTAAAAAGTTTGTTGGAAAAACACGTATTTTGTTATTGAAGCGTTGCACATTGAAGCTATTTCAAAGTATTGTAAAAGATGCTTATTTGTGTGTTTATTCATCCATGGTCTAAATGGTTCATAGGGCACTGCATAGGACGTAATTTGATACAACAGTGTAGTTTATTTGGATAATTTTATTACATGAAGGTAAGATGCTGAGTCTTACGCTTCAGTCCAAGTATCATGCATGGTATATTAATGTGAAAAATGTGAAAAACCACATAAAAAAAATAGTCTTGAATCAATGAAATAGTATGCACAGTTTATTTATATATTTTTAGTGAAAGTGATTTTATGATTTTCCTAACCAAATATACAATAAATTTTGGGGTTACCTAAAAAGGACCTACATAGTTTATATTCTACAGTCACAACTATCTGACAGTCGATAATTTGTAAACAACCCTGGACCATGAAGCGTAAGAATGATCATGACCAATACAGTGTCCTATGCACCATTAGGTGCGGATAGGTGAAATTAGTAACAGTAAGCAACGGTATCTCTTTTAAACCACGGATTATACACGGTGGCCAATCGCCTGAGGAACATTTTTTTTAGATTTCTTACATCCTCACATCAAAGTGATAAATTCGATCTCGATGTTTGTTTATGCTAAGCACCCTGCTTCCTGATATTCTGATATTATATGCTTTAATTTTTTTTAAATTCTTTGAAATTTAATCATACTTAAAGATTCGACAATTATAAGGCACAATTTTTCGATTACTCTTTAGTATAAATTTTCCAAAGCGAATAAAGATTGAGTTTTTGGTTCAACGATTTTTACATGAAATATCATTTTTTCCATTAAAAATATCTCAGGCTCCATCTACTTGTAAAATCATTCTTTCATTTCACTTTTTTCTTCGTTTACAGATCAAATGAGTTCTATTTTTATCGAATCTGTATTTTATCGTGCCAAATTCATTTCAGAGTTTGGCCGAAAGTTAGCAGATTTGACGTGAGTCTAGATATTTTAATATATCAGAAATATAATATTAAAAATATCATTTTAATTCCCGAGTCTGAGAATTTTTAAATTACATGCTTTTATATAAGTGTATACTTATGTGTTAATATATTTGCAAAAGCTTAGTTACTTGTTTTTTAATTTCGCTATGCAATACAATGTTAATGCAAAACTCCACACTTTATTTATAGTATAAACCAAGGGTGTTAAAAAAACCTATTATATAAGAGGGATTCGGCGTAAGCGTATGGTACTTGGTTTTTACGGGACCTTGACTCATATCAATTCTTTATTTTTAGTGCTATCACACAAACATCATGTATAGATTACGCAGAGAACATCATAGTCAAAGCTTAAGTCGAGAGGCCCACAGTTTACACCTTGTGACAGCTTTTACTACAGTACAGTCAATGACAGGTCATAAGCCCTGTAAAGGCCTGATAACCTTCTATATTCCCTTTTAAATGTTATGTTTATATATGTATTGTATGGCACAAAACTCGATGTACCAGCGGCAAATTATTGAATCTAAAGCATATTTGGAGTCGATTTTGTAGATTTTTTTTTAAATTTTGACCCATAGTTTTCGAGAAAATTGCGTACGAAGTAAATAAGTTTTTTTGGATAAATTTTTACAATTTGTTATAAAACATTCGTTATTTAGTCAAATTAATAGTATCCATAACGAAAACAATAGCAAAAACCGAATTTTAATAAGAATTTTAGCAAATTTTCTTAACCAAGTTTGTCAAACTAACTTTTTAATTAATTAGTCGATAAAACTATAGGCGTCGTGTGTAGTAAATTAATAATAATGGACTTCCTAGAAACTTTCTCAAATTAGTTAAATGTTTTAATAATTTAATCGTAATGACGTCACACAACCCCCTAATCATGTTAATATCCCTTAAATACGGTTAATTAATTCGCAGAATAAAGTCAACGTTGATTTAAGCTCAGGAAAACTTCAAATTATTCCGTTGTACAAACTATTCTATTATTACATACATGAACAAATAATAGCCACATTGTATTTTTACAAAGTCCGCCTCGTAGCATAGTGTTAGCGCATTTGGCTGCCGTGCATGAGGTCGCGGGTTCGATTCCCGTAGGGGTTCAACATAAAATATTTATTTAGATATGATTTTCATATATTATTTATTTATTTTTTTTTACGTACTTAAGTCCATTTCAAACATAAAATTATTCTAACACATATATACGCAGGTACAATTAAAATAAGATACAATTAAGGAAATAAAAGCTAGGACAAAATTTTAAGTACACATTTATTAGAACTACCACGAGACAAGATCAGGTTTATTTTAGTGATTGTTTAAATCTGGAAAAACTAACACCAAAAAAGTCCAGATCCTGTCTCGAGTTTACAATGCGACACACACAATCGGGACATTGGTGCATGCAAGCCATAGTTTGTGCTAAGCGTTAAGTTTATAACGTTTATGTTTTTTTGTACAAGAAAATACATTTAACGTTTCTTCGCTACGCATTTAGGTATTTCATGAAAAACGTCCGTAATTTTATGTGTTAGGTTCCTTAAATGTTACATGAATTTTATTTTCGTTTATTTTATACCAAATAATTGAATTTGTTGAATACTTCTGTTTTGAAACGCCTCCCCCCCCCGAAATGGGAAACGGCATTTCAAAACCTATCTGATCCACTTTTTAATTAAATTATCTCCTATTTATCAATATTACTAAATCGATAACTTTATTTGCCTCATAGAGATTATAATTAATTAATAGTGCGAACTCTTAATCGTATTAAAAAAATATCTAGCCAGTGTTTTTAAGTACTTATCCCCAAAAAAAAAGTTCATTGAAATAAACATAAAATAAGTAATTTATTGAAGTAAATCTGGATTAAAAAATACTCCTAAAAACGTAATCTGCGTTTGCGAGTAAAATTAACTAATTTTAACAACTAGAAAATTACGTAATAATAAGTACTGATCAAATAAATTCCCATGGAATAGAGTGGTCGATAAAATAATTCTTATAAACATGATGTGTGTAACTTACACTACGGAAGATACCTTTTTAACTTTCTTATAAAAATGGATAAGACGACTTTGGATACAACTTGCCTCAAGTTCGCTATTCAGTAAGTGGAATAATATTTAGCAATGTTCACTCATATTATATTTACATTTGTCTGAAATCGCAGCATTTGAATATTTACCACGGATTGTGGTAAAAAGGGTTAGTAAACTTGCCAAAAACATCAAAATATAATATTATGCTAACTTGCCTCTCTCCCGAACCCACTGATTCCGCTTAGGATCGTAAAGGAAAAAGGAATTTACTAATGTTTTGGTTATTTCAGGTCTACATCTCTGAATATTATGTAAGTATTTAAAAGTGGAGAATACTAGATTCTTTGATGTTAGCTCCATTGTTCTTTTGTACCACTTAATAAACATAGCGTAGCTAGGAATCCTAAGCATTACTGTTACAAAAATATTAAACATACGTTTATTAAAGCAAGCTATTTACTCGTACGAGAATTATCTTTAGATACAAGAGAATACGAGTAGATACTATTATATTAATTTTCACATATACGATAGACACTTAAGGTACTTCGATGAGGCCATACATTTACTTGGCGTTAGATTCTAAGAATAAAAATCAACGATGCTTTATTTTCACATATACGATAGCCACTTTAGGTACTTCGATGGGGCCATATACTTACTTGGCGTTAGAGTCTAACAATAAAAATGAAGATACTTTATTTTCACACATACGATAGACACTTTAGGTAGGTACTTCAATGGGGCCATATAATTACTTGGCGTTAGAGTCTAACAATAAAAATGAACGATACTTTATTTTCACATATACGATAGACACTTTAGGTACTTCAATGGGGCCATATAATTACTTGGCGTTAGAGTATCACAGTAAAAATTAACGATGATCTTACTACACATTTTTTACTCTTAACGATGATCTTACTACACATTTTTTGAGCTCAGTTCATAATATATTTTATTAAGAGGATACGCTGCCACGTGACCGTGGCCAGTTCTCCATATAACCGTAGTCCTCGATTTTCTCCCTTTTCCACTAGAGCAATGACATTTTTCACCAGTTTAAGATTTAAACTAAAAGTGTTTGTATCTTCTTATTTTTTAAAAATATTTTTTTTATCTCCTTAAACAAATAAAATATTTAATAAATAAGACAGCACGAACACACTTCTTGTCGATATCTAAAACATTACTCTAGTGCTTAATTTCATGGAGAAAATCGAGGATTACGATTGTATGGCGAAATAGCGTTAAATTTATCATTACCTGCCTAAATGTAATTTATCTATTTATACATTTTTAACGCATCTCTTTCTTTACAGATCAACAATGATGGAGGCAACCACAGGCGTGATGCTGTTCCTCCTGGCAGTCTCCGTACCCTCGACCCTGGCTGCAGCAGCCACCGGAGACGCCCACGAGGAGTGGATCCCATCAGTCATGGAGCTCGTGGAGCTGGAGTACCAGGACCAGTGCAACCTCAGGGCTGAGGCCGACTGGGCTCTCCTCACTGAGAAGATGGACGCTTTCGAAGAAAAGGTTAGTGATGAACAGTCAATTATACCTACCTATATTCATTCGTTCATTCATTCATTAATTCATTCATTCATTCATTCACGCATTCATTCATGCCATTCATTTTCATTCATTCATTCATTTCATTCATTCATTCATTCATTCATTCATTCGTCATTCATTATTCATTCATTCATTTCATTCAGTCATTCATTTAATTCATTCATTCATTCATTCATTCATTCATTCATTCATTTCATTCATTCCCGTTCATCCAATACATATATTCATTTTAGCGGTCGTTTAATCATTAATTTGTTTTATCATTATGCAACAAAAAGTACGGATTAGGTAAAGGAATCGTAGTAGTATTACTTGAGGTCTATTTATATTTGATGTTTTATAATGTTCGATTATCTATGTTGGTGGATGGTGTTAGGTAATACAAATAAATTGATTGATCAGGATGGAAGTGAAATCTAATTAATGTGTTCTTCTTCTTCATCCTCGGCGTAGGCGTAAGTGTACTAAAAATTAACGGGAAATACATTTAGTTTCACGTATTCAGTTTTAAATTTTGATCTCAATCACGTGAATTCTAAATATCTTTCTCCATCTCATAAAATAACAGTTTTAAATTACCTTTTATAGTCAGAAGCAGTTTATTTGGTTAATTAATATTATTAAAGGCCATATTTTGATTGTATTACATAGGGATAGAAATTTCTCCGAATATTGCGATTGATTTTCTGCCTGGTTTGAGCAGCCATTTTCCCAGAATTAGTTCCAAGTTCCAAGTAACCAATGTTCAGTAGAGTACGAGAACACCCACTAATATTTGTATGCCGCAAACAAGTGAATGAATTACGTTGGATACCGAATTCGCCACCTTATTATATATGATATGTACATGTTTAGAACAAGTGCGGATTGGCAATGAGCGTACTTGAAAGACGACACTTAGCAATAATGCTGTATAACATATTGCAGGAATTACGCAAATATTGTTGCTTAAGCAATTTGGCGAATTGCCTCACTCCAGGAAACATGGTTATTTAGGATGAAAGACAAAGAATCCGTCTAAGGTGAGTTCTGAATTTCGACGTACGGAATTTGAATGCAAATTATATACCTAAAACGTATTCACAACTTAGCTTAGATTTAATGTATTACTATTTCAAGCCTAAAAGCGTGTTTCGGGAACATTTTTTAATGTAAACCGGAATTTAAAAAATGTTTTCGTGTTCTTACGGGAAAGAAATTATAGCGCTTAATTATTGTATAAAGAAACTTTTAACCTATGTATTAAATAAAATAATTTTTATATGACATTTTCATAATGCCTTTAAATTCTTTATTAAAATAGGATTCAAAAATAGATGTATTGATTTGTTTTCATTATTTTATATTGTTAGGTTCTTCTGTTATCTAATTTTTTAATATCCTGTTCAATGTGTACAAATAATTTTGGAAGTAAAACAATGAAGATTCTTAAATGCCCATGAAGTTGATAAATCCAGCATAACCACGCTATTCTAAAACGGTTTTTTTTTCCTTCAAAATTTAATCTTAAATCTTAAAAGGTAAGCACTTTATCAGATGTATAAATTAGTACACTGACAGCCAGACGGTCATAGAACATCAAATACTCCTAGATAATGGACTGCTCCAAGGAACTAAAGTGACACTAACTTGAGAATTTAATAATTTTTGACTTGCATCAAATTTCTTTAAGGTTTTGAATATTGGATCTACCCCCGAACAATACATATTCAGTTTTAAAAGAAAAGGTTATACAACTGATTTTAGTATGTATTCATTCTGGACATCTGACATATTCATAACAATATCGCTCCCTTATATGGAGCCAGGCCTATGGAATCCCACAAACTGTCTCCAGGCCAAGCGATCGGCGCCAGCTCCCGTGCATCCTCCCAAGTAAGTTCCGCGTCCCGCAGCTCTTGACGCAAACTGCCGACGAATTGTCACCAGTGGACGACCAGACGCCGATGAACAGATGCCTTGTAAAAGTAGGCAAGCATGTGTAAGGCTCTCGGGAGGAATACGTAGTATATGGCCTAGCCAGCCGAAACGCCTTCGCCGGAAGACAGTAGATACCAAGGGTTTGCTGTGTCCGTTGTCTCACCTCTGTGTCCTTACAAAGTCAAGGTACATAGAGTAACTAAAACTTGTAGTACAAGTACAAGCTGAAAACGGTGATTCTACATATATTTGGAGCCGACCTGTGTGATTTTTAATCTGAGCTCAAAAAAAAACAGTTTTCTTCTCGTAAAAGCTTTCATTAGTAGTTAATTTCCTCGGATTAAGTAAAATTGTACAATTCATAGTATAATGCGGTTATTTATTATTTTATTTTTGGTAACTGTAAATTTGACTTAATACATTCTATTTGACTAATTGCAAAAATTTATCGAAAAAAAAGTCATCATCATACTCAATTTTCTCGAAAACTATAGGTCAGATCAAAAAATTTGCTACGCAAATATCGACTCCAAATATGACGTAGATTCACGAATTTTCCCTCTTGTACCTAATCGCGTTTTGATACACATGTTTTATTGTCATACCCCAAACAAAGGGAGACAAATCATAGCTGTAAAAACAGTCATATAAATGCCATGACATTCAGTAAATTGATTCAATAAATTGTACAATTTCTTGTTACATTCTGTGTACATTAGAAGTTAAACAAAAAAAGCTTTTTGTGAGAACTTACAGAGAAAAGCTTGCCGAAAGGTTCTTTCTGGAATAAGAATGAAACTCATCAGAACCCCAAACTCAATAAATGTAAAGCTGTGTGCTGCTCAGAAATTTAACTACGTTTTTCTCTATGTTAAGATCTTTCTTTACAAAATCTATTCGAATGAAAAAGATGTTAAAAAATACCTGTTTTTACTGTCGCAAAGGAGATATTACATAATAATATTCTCATTAGACAACTTCTTTTGTACATTTTTTTATTGTTTTGAGAAAAACCGCTTCAGGAATTCATAAAAAGAGGCACCACTCGGCTTGCACCGTTTTTTCCTTCTTTTCGTACATTTAACCGGAAACATATGACCAAAAAAATTTTTTTCGATTTTGAAAACGCATACCCTCTATCTTTTTTAAACAATTACTATGGCCTATTAGATACGAAATTTCATATTTGTACAATGATTTTAACCCGTGCGACAAGGCCTCAAAGTTTTTCAACATTAGAGAAATTCACTCTTCTAGATATGATGGTAGTTAATTTTTTTTTATTATTCCTAGGTGTCAAAATAAACCAAAACATCAAGTAATAATGGGGAAATATATTTAAAAAGCAAAAAAAAAAAAACAATTTAAATCGAGATATTGTTTTTTAGCGTCTCCTTTTTGCAGTCAGGATACTGTTTTTCTATGTTCCTGAAACACTGTGTAAAAGGTACTGCTTCTGTTCTTCCTTAGGTCGTTATTTGCCATGAAAATCTTGCATTAGTTTCCACAGCTCTTTCTGCAGTATCGTTGACTGCTTTAAGACAGTTAACTTTTCTTTTTTTTGCTTCCATAAAAAACAAGATTTTCTTTCCATGACGAGACGCTATCTTGAAGGAAGTGCTTTCAATCTTCAATCTTGAAAATAAATTTTTGCATCACCCAAAAACATGATGGATAGCTCTATCAGTTCACGGTAATCATCTCTTACAATAGACTTTTGTAGTTCATGCTTATGAAACACTACTAATTGATCGATTTTTTAATCACTGATATGTTATTTCACAAATTTGGGGCAAGTTTGGATGTTAGTAGAATCAATATTATTCCAATTATCTTTTAATTTTTTAAACAGCGGAATATCAGGACTTTTAGTAACTTGAGGTATTTTTGCTTTTAAACACACTTTTCAAGACGAGTTCATAAACATGATGGCGACAAGCAAACAATAATAGCTCTCTTTCCAACTTTTGTTCTAACAGAGCGCATGCTCCACTAAAACGGCCAACATTAGAGGCTGTAGTGTCACAGCACATTATTTGCACCTGGTTACCAAGGTTCAATAATGAAGCGAGTTCAAAACAGCGTTGGCTTGATCTTTACCAGAAGAACTATCCAGTTTTGGAACAGCAAAAAGTTGTTCTTAATCATCGAAAGAAATCAACACCGGTAACCGCTCTTCCTAAGAACTCCTGCAGTCTAATCCAGGCAACAGTTTTCCCATCACAATGAACAGTTACTATGTCAGGCACATGATTTTGAAAATCCGTCTTTATAGCTTCTGCCTCTTTCCTTCCTCATTTGAATGGACGATTTATTAATTAAATATTCGTCTCCGTTGAGACCTAGCGCTTCTACGGTGAACTAAAGAAATATTGACGGAGTCTCTAATGCTCAACTGGCTTCTGTCTAAAGCCCCAATCAGTTTTTGGTGAAAATAAAATCCTTTCTCCCTCTTTTTACTGACATTTCAGTCGCTACAGCAGCAGTTGATGTCTCCGGCAAGGTTCTTCGCCAGAACTATTTTAAGTTTCTTGTTGCGGTAGGAAAACATATGATGAAGTAGACGATTTTAAGTTTTCTTTTTTCTTCCTCCATTTTGCGTTGCCGTGACCTTTCTTCTTTCTTAGATATTTTTTTTGTCTATACCAACCAAGCAGCCCGGACGTCCTGGTTTCCTCTGCTTCCGCAAGAACACTTTATCTTCCTCTATCTTCATTCATTCGAGGGCATCTACGTGTGCGATATCAAATAAGTTATCCAAATTAATTTGGAAATTTTTCCGCCCGTCGTTTGTGAATTCTTGGGATTTTGTACTTTTTTTTTGAAGCTCCTGCCAAAATAAATAAAGATCAACAAGTTTCTTAACACAATTTGGAACTGATTTTGTGGGTGTTCTCGCTTTTTCCCAAAAAATAATGCACTCCGAATAACTAAATTAGCGCTTTCATGGACAGTAAATTGAACGTCACGAATATTGAAAACAACACACGCAAAACTTGACGATTTGATGGTAATTTTGCACCTGTTTTTTGGTGGTTTGCCTCCCCAACTAAGAATAAACTTTTTTAGCACTTCGTAATTCAACCGACATTTTATTCAAATTAAATAAACCGTATTGATATCACGACTGATTGCATTTGACTGAAGACAAAGTACGTGCGTGCCGCCCGCGCGCTTTTACTCTAGCGTAACTTGTATGAACATCTTCCGATGCAATTCGGCACGGGTTACTGTACTCCATAATGGACTGAAATTTGCTGAACAAGTGTTTTATAACAATAACGAAAGAAAGTAGGCCCTATGCATTAAAAAATAAATTAATGTTGAAAAATAAGGGACCGCCTAGATCACATGTTTAGAACAAGTGCGAATGCAATGAGTCGTACTTGGACAGACGACACTTAGCAATAATGCTGTTATTACATATTGCAGGAATTACGCAAATATTGTTACTTAAGCAATTTGGGGCGAATTGCCTCACTCCAGGAAACATGGTTATTTAGGATTAAAGACCGAGGAAATCCGGTCTAGGTGAGTTATGAATTTAGACATTGGCTGGGTTAAGTGGCCATTACAACATTCCCCATTTCGCCTAGTATTTGGTATCCATATCTGCCAATTGTCAGAACATGTAAATATACAGTGAAATGGCGCAACGCTTTCACTTGTGAACACTCTCTCGTCATCGTTTGAGACAATTGCTAAGCATTTTAGTCAGAACCTTTTTGCATTGTGATGTTCTTAACGAATTATACTTTAAACACACTTACATTTTGTTTCTTGTCAGTTTTGCAAGCCTTTAATTACGGTATCCTCCTGAAAATTGCACTTTAAGATGCCTTTGTGAATATAAACGCAGTAATTACGAATAATAAACACAACAAACATAAAATATGAGAATGCTTTCGAACATCGTGCTTATCTTGAGTTTGAAAGCTTTTTACACGAAAAACGAACTATTAAAAAGTAGTAATGCAACATTTTAATAAATGAAAAAAAAAAACATTTTGAAATGGTCAAAATTAAAAGATATTGCTTATTAGATCTTCTTATATCCTGTTACAGTAGTATAAAAAACAGCAACAAACCATTCGGACGAATAGTCGACACTGTCGGCAAATTGGTCTCAAAATTAATTGTAAACCACTTCGTGGGATTTCCCCCCACTCATCATTACCAGGCCAGATACTAGTTCCTGTGCTAGCTCACAAGTCATCGACATCATCCGTGACCTAGTGAAAAATTGCGGGTTACGTCATTTTGTGTATTATGATGTGTTACACGCCGAGTTCAGGGGCCTATTGCTGAAATATGCGAGGTTTTGTCATCGAACTAATATTTAAAAATGCACCTTCGTGTTTTACGCTGACTCCTCGACGGCACGATTATTCACGGTAAAAAGCAATTTTAACATTTTATTTAAAAATAGTGTCTTTTTAAATTTACCTTAAGGCCCTTACGGGGTCCCCCATACATTCATGTACGTCAGGGCAAAATTCCCTTGTACTTCATGGTTCATTAAATAAAAATGAAAAAAATATGACGTAATTATTAATTCTTTTTCTAGTGAATTATCGGACTAAATTTTTATTTAAATATTTCGTTGAATCACAATTAATTTAAAGAAACCCCCTGTTTTTAATAACATTTGATGCATAACACAAAAACAGTACATATAAGATTTAAAAAAAAATGTATTAAAGAATACGTATATATCTAGTGCATTGTCTGATTAAAATTTGTAAAACATTAGTAGATTTTTGATTATATTAAATTCCTTGTTTTAACGAGCGCTCATCCGGGCGCTTACTACATTTTAAAGATTATCGTGTATTTTTTGTATACCTACGCGATGCAAATAATAATGAAACCAAACGGCGCGACGTTCGATCGGATTTTGGTCGTGTTTTAACGAGCGCTCATCCGGGCGCTTACTACATTTTACAATTAACAAAGGGTGGACCTAGTAGCCCCTTAACCGGCCCCCACCGATCAGAGATAATTATTTATTATTCGGACAATTTATAAAGCGCCGTTTTTGCGAAAAATCGCCTAAAGAGCGCTGTACAAATAGAGGCTAGATCTCGACTCGTCCTGCAGCTACCAAGCGCATAGACGGTTGAAGACTTCTAGCCCCTGATTACAAATTGATATAAACAGACTTTAATAACAATTTAGAAAATTATATCAAATTATGTAGGTGTAGCAAAAATAATAGGTGAAAGTGTTTTTGTGACTAATTTTCACTAAATATAGTAGTTATGCAGGAGGCTTCATAAAAATCCATCTTGCAGCTTCAAAGCGCATGGATAATTGAGTATCCAGCCCCCTTTACACTACGAATTTACACTGTGTGGTATTTAAAAGGATTTTTGTTTGTATACTTAGATTTTCCAAAGGTATGTTGGATAAATAAAAAATGACGACGCAGACGATTAGGCATTTATATAAACATAATATTTTTTAAATGTAATGAACGCAAAGATGTGAGCACATACATAACATAAAAAAATAATTTCGGATATGATACTGTCGTAGATTCAAGAGTAAGCATCAATTCGTCGGAGCAGTAATGATTGCATTACTGTGAAAGAATGTAAACTTAACGTATGTGCCACCTGTACAAAATCATCGAACTAGAAGCTTATGTAAGTACAAAGTAAATATTTACTTTCCAATTAGTTATAACAAATGAGTAAGTTGAAATTGTGGGAAGATGTGTAAGTACTGAATAAATACAATGTAAGACTTTGTAATCAAACAGTTTTCTGCACAAATTTACTGCTACATAAACATTTTAAGTCAAATAAATACTACTATGTATTAGGAAAACAAAAATAAAAACTTAATTTTAACAAGAATTCATACAATTTTACTTAATCTACGGTACTCATGAAAGCTTTGAAAGCAGAAAAATATTATTTTTTTTTGAAGCTCGGGTTTCAAAAATCGTCTTACACATTCGACTCCAAATATGATGTAGATTCACCAGTTTTCGGGTTGTACTACGAGTTTTGATACTCCATGTATGTATATTAAATGTAAATGCCAATTATGGCGTACGTATGTATAAATAAATAAATAATTTTTTATATACCTATTGCCGAAAAAAAAAAAGGAGTTTACATAGAAAATTCCAAATGGTTTGTCCATCTAAACGATAGACTTGATGATTGTTGATTCGTTCTGGGCAAAACATGAACACAATAAATTACTGTTTATAAGTGTTATCCATTGTTCCACACCGCCTTCAGATTTACTCACACTTCATCATCATCAGACAATCATGTTATAAACGAACTGTTAAGAAATTTGCATAAAATTATCAGTGTTTTACTAACTCACGTGCCTCCAAAATAAGAATCAAACCCGCTGATTTTTGAAGGAGATTAAACAAAGAAAAATAACAGAACCTGATTACTAGATCTGTAAAATGATAATAGTTGATTAATTATGGAAGGTATTTTATCCGTTGCTTATTAATTTCTATAGAAACTCTTCAAATGGTGTAGTTTTTGAATGCCGTGAAACAGCAGAGAGACCTTGGAATAACGATAACTGAAGATTTGAAATGGGAATGTCACATATTCAATATAACAAAAATAGCCAATTCAACTATCTATCTGATTAAAAAAGCTTTTTCATACATAACACCGAAAATGCTATTACAAAAATATAAATCCTATATCAGACCGATGCTGGAATACGGTTTTCAGATATGGAGTCCCTACTTTGCTAAGGATATCGATATGTTGGAAAGAGTCCAAAGACGGGCCACTAAGTTATCTCCTAGCCTAAAACAACTTCCGTATGAGTAGAGACTAGAAACTCACTCTTGGCCTCACAACACTGAAGAAAAAGACGGGAAAGGGGTGATTTAATTGAAACATACAAGATAATGAACCGTCACTATAAGTGTATTAAATTGTGTGAAATCTTCAAAATGAAAAACAACGCACGACTTCGAGGCCACAACCTTAAGCTGGAGAAGACCCGGTTTAATCAGAACCCAAGAAAGCATTTCCTGAGCAACAGGGTGGTAGATAGCTGGAACGGGCTACCGCAGGAGCTGGTCATTGCGAATAGTGTGAACGGGTTTAAGAATGGACTGGACAAGTTTAAACCTAACTAACTGTCCGATTTAGGCATATCAGCTTTAAGCTGCTCGCCTAATATTAAAAAATAATAATTTAAAAAAATTGTGCGTTAAAAAATAAATCATAAAAGTTCTCTGTAGTCGAGTAAAAATAATGTTTAACATTGCATAAAAGTCACTTTAGTGATTTGGTTTTTATCCTATTTGGTTTGTTTTTTGGGATTATCCGTTTTTTTATTTTTGTCTTCTCCGACGTTTCGGCCACCGTTGCAGGCGCCATCTGCAGGGTGAAGTCTGAAGATGGCGCCTGCAACGATGGCCCAAACGTCAAAGAAGACAATAAACAAAAAAACGAATAACCTCAAAAAACAAAGCAAATATAATCGACAACGACCGCGAAAATCTACGCACATGGTTTTTATATAATAGTGTTGTTATTTTACTAAGCATTTTTTGTGGTTTTGGATTTATACGGAACTTGGATGATGAGAAATACTTATGGTAAAAAATAATATTTATATCCAAGGATACCTTCTAATAACAAGAAATCCCTAGTTTTAGGTGAAAACACTTGATCAGTAATATAATTTCTCAATTTATTTGCTGGCCACTCGAGTTATTACAACATTCCCCATTCCGCCCATCATCTGATAACTATATAAAGAACAAACTTCGGAACATCTATTAGTATGAATTATCACACGTCGTTTCTCCTAGTGACATCTGTTGAGAAAATTGACAATATACGTTTTCCAAGTATTTATAATATTCTATATTCTAACATTATCCCACGAAGTGCAGTTAATGCCACCTACTCCATACAAACATTTATATTGACTGGTCAATAATTGAATCATGGAAATCCACCAAATAATGTCAACCAAAATATAAATCAGATCAAAACTAATCTAAAATAAAGTAGAGCAAGATTAAGGCGATCCATCCAGCGCGGAGCAAAAAAAGGCAGTTTTCAAACTAAAGTTTAGAGTCCAATAATACCATACAGTCCAACATAAAATTTTGAAAACCATATAAAAGATTGAACATTATTTATGTAGTTGGTTGATGAAATAAAAATATTTAAAAAAAATATATATTTGACTAAAAAATTACAAGGAAAAGTGCATTTTTAGTTTTTTTCAACATTTTAGTAATTAGATATTATATTCTAATATTTTTAATAATAGTTATTTAAAGATCAATTATTGTTCTTATTGGAGGATGAGTTTAGTATTTTTTTCTAATTATCTGATGAGTCCATTTCGAATTAAATTGTTGATCTTAATCGCTCTTTCTTATACATATTACTTTTAAAAATGTTTTTTTTTACACATTTCTATATACAACACGTATTTTTCAATTAAGCGCTTTTTTTTGCAATTAATATTATAAGATCATGTATTTTCATTGAAAATCAATCACAATATACAAAGCGTACGTTTTGCGTTCTCTAAAGTTTAGTTTGAAAACTGCATTTTTTTTGCTCCGCGCTGGATGGATCACCTTAAAAAACACTGATATTAAATTCAATATTTAATTATTTCATTTTCGAGAAATTTGCACTCAGTCACTTTGAAGTAAAAAAATAAATATTAATAAGGTGTCTACGAAATAAATATATAATACTTTTTAAGTATCTTTGACCCGAGGCAAGGTGTCAAATTTAGCTGCTAACGTTTAAAGAATGCTTATAGGCTTGTCTCTGTAAATAGTTGAAATATTTCCAGGTAATTTATTGAATACATGTTAGCACGTAGTTCTACGTGAGTAGGTACGACACATAATACGCATTGTTAAGTAAGAAACTTGTATGACGGCACAGATTGTAAGGTTTCACAAAACATTTCTCTATTGGTCATTAGTCACCTAAGGTTAAATGCTATTGATTATTTACCCAAATACGACGCAACAATGCCTCTTTAGAGGTAAAATCTTTTAAATCAGCATTTCGCTCTTTCATTGTGCGAAAATTGACTAAAATAACATTATAAATCTTTCACACGTGAAAAAAGGTTTTTTTAACATGGAGAATTACGTTTAAATTACAAAAGAAGGCTTACCCACCCTTACGAAGTGCAAAAGTAAGTTAGACCCTTATTTTTACTCATATGTGTCTGTTATGAACAAAATAATTATTTAAAAGTAAGCATTTTTCTCTGTTTATGAGTAGTTTAAAAAAACAGTACTTTAAACAATTATATGTCGAAAGTTTTGGTAACGTAGAAATATAAAATGCAAGCATAATAAAACATATAATTCGGTAAGAATCACACTTGCAATCATAAAGGTTTCTGCCAAAATGCCTAGCAATTTTTTCAATGGATGACAGAGAGTGCTCACATGTGAAGCGTCGCGCCCTTTCACTGTATATACATATGTATACAAGTTCTGATAATTGGCAGATATGGATATCAAATACTAAGTGAAATGGGGAATGTTGTAATACTTATGTAAGTGGCTACTTAAACCAGCCAATGACAGGTCATAAGGATATCCATATTCCCTTCCAAACTTCTCGTCTGTGTTGAGATGTCAAATTGTAGTAATAAAACACGTTCAGGACTTACATAACTGTGAGTAAATTGAGTAAAATCATTTGGTTCATGTGTAACAAAGTTTCGAGTGAGTGTATAATTCATATTTCATGTCACATTCGCCGTCAGTTTGACCTCCGCGGCATGTCAATGACTGTTGATGTTGACTGGCGATCATTAAACATTACGGGCGACGTTAAAATGTGTTCCCTCTCTCGTCCGCGGAATGCGCGGGAAATCGCACGAAACATTTCCTGAACAAGATGGCCGCCCGGGAGGTCCCTTGTCCAACCTACCCCGTTTTACGCCGCTAATCTCGGGGGATATTTGGCTGATAGAAGATTTAACGAACTCACGAATCGTCCGCATGACGGATTTTGCAATTGGGACGAAATTTACGACGAATACCAGCGAGACATTTGGTCGGGATTATAATAATATTAACACGGCCAGAATTTGACCCACTAATCTATTTTAGTCCGCATTATCAAGGTTGCCACCTCTACAGGTTTGACACGGAATCTGCGGGGTGGTTTTAATTTTCTCGGGTTTTTCCAAAAGCCGGAGTTTGGTTCACAATAAAATAAATTGAAGAGAATAGTATAGTATATACGAGTATAGTATCCAATCCTGGACGATAGTGCAAACTGAAAATAATAATTATGTATATTGCAAAACATTTTATCTGTTTTTCTTTTTCTGGCACTTATATGTTTTTATAGAACGATTGAATATTTTATTTTATTTTTTTTTTTTTTTTTTTTATAATAAAAAAAGTAATCTATGCAATTTTATGATATTTGCACATATTTTAATTTGTAAATACTATTTTCAATAAAGCCTAAGCGGCTTGTGCTTGAAATTAGAAATCGAGTCGTGTCAATTAAATTAACATATTAAATAGTCATTTTAAATTAACACTCCTTATCTTAATACTGTTTTTTTGAACCATTAAAAATTAAGATAATTAATACATAAATTTTACAGTGTATATCAAAATAGCCTGGTTTTTAGCAACATATACAAATACACATAATAAGTTTTTTTTTTTAAAACATAAAAAAAAAAATTGCAATGAAAAGCGCATGATAATATTCGAAATACTATGAAAGACTGAAATTTTTAACCTATGTGACCGCAAATTATAGAACTCAAGTAAGGCGCTATAACGTTTTGATAAAACTATATAAAACAATTTTGGTATAAGATTATTCGATGGAGTTCAACGTCTAACATCAATATATCAATTAAGAATGTGGCAACCCTGGATAATCTAACGCGTATGCGTGTATTTACATACATATTCGTTCATTAAACAGCTGTGCTATTCTAATATACGTATGTAAATAATATTACACAATAATAAATGAATTACCAAACGTATTTTACGTCCTTGCAAACTTGTTATTACTAAACAATCGAAAACCAGTTCTGACTACATATTTACAATCTTCATAAGATACTTATGCAATGTCTTAAATTCGCATATTTCATTGATGAGTATTG
Source organism: Micrasema minimum (assembly GCA_022494985.1). NCBI lineage: Eukaryota > Metazoa > Arthropoda > Insecta > Trichoptera > Brachycentridae > Micrasema > Micrasema minimum. Next base: position 28,958 of record JAGVSP010001524.1, read on the forward strand.
ATTGATTGATAGGATAATCGTTTACAATACGTTTAATGTTTTTTACTCTGCAATACGGTCATTAATAATAAACTGAGGAGTTATTAGTCAACTAATAAATTATATACATAATTCGGTGGAGTTAGCGATTTCAAACATTATTCGCAATACATAAGGGGGAAAATGTTTGACAATTACAATACAATACATGGTACCATGTTCCTAACCCATATTTTAACCCGTTTTATTTTATTTTCTAAGTGGTATAATGGCGTACAGACACTAACATGAAATCGTAGAGCAAATACGATTTTATGACCTGTCATTGGCTGAGTTAAGTGGCCACCTGACGTATTACAACATTAGCTTCATTCCGCTTATTAGCGAATATCCTTACCACAGCTGATTTTTTTTAAATTTTCCTTATATGCTACGTGTTCGAAACATACCCACCTTTGAGTTGGATACGCCATCTTTGTATTCACAGTGAAGTTAAGTATTTTTTTAGCCAATCACTTTATTTTTGTAACTAAGATTCTAGCATAATTAAATTAATTACTTAGTAATCGCCTGTAGATGTCTCTGCAATTTCATATTTTTACTTATTTTTTCAACAGCTTTTTCACAACATTTTGAGTATATCTGGATTTTTTCCTGTGACGGGAATAGGTATATATATATTTTTTCAATATCTCTACAGAAGTACCTTTTTTCAAACTCTAGATCCATTTAAATATTAATTTGGATATTGGATATTCAAGCCCTGTAAAAGTGTGAATTCCTTTGCTATTCTGGATTCTAATGGTGTTAGTTCAAAAAAGGGTTTGTACTAAGGAGATAATTACGAAAATTCTTCAAAGTTGATTGAAAAATTAATAATGATTGATAAAAAATTTCCATAATATAAATATTTTTATAGTTTGTATGCGTTCAAAAAAATATTATCTGTTCTATCATAACGCCAATTACAGACGTATCAACCGTCAAATTCACTCAGTATCTTATGTTGTATGGTTTTCAAATATAGTTAGTGACTTGGTAAAAATATTTAAATGTCTAGTCGTCTGATTCGTCCAAACACGAGCAATTTTCATAAATAACGAACATTGTACATCTGTTAATGATATTAGATCCATTTAAATATTAAATTTAAACACATGAAAAATAATTACCGGGCTGGGTGGGTACATATCCGGCCACATGTAATTAGCACTAACATCCGGACCATGAACTGTAGTGTATAACCGTATACCTAAATTTGATAACCGTATTAATACAACTCACAAAGGAATCGAAGATATTTCTGGACTTTCTCCAGTTACCATAATCTTCAATATGAGAAATTCAATGTTTGTATGTAGTTTTTAACTAGGTAGGTACCTTCGTATGACAGTATGAGGAGATCGGATGTTTACTCGGTTAAAACAAAATCTCGCCTTTATAACGCCTGCACCCGTTCTCCTCCATGGCTGCGAATAATGGCACCTAACCAGGGCCCAAAACAGCAGACTTCTGAGTTTTGAGAACAGGTGTCTTAGAGGAATATTAGGTGTGCGGCGGTTTGACTTTGTAAGGAACACAGAAGTGAGGCAACGGACGCCGCAACCCTTGGTATCTACTGTCATCCGGCGTAGGCGTTTCGGCTGGCTAGGCCATATACTACGTATGCCTCCCGAGAGCCTAAACCATGCTTACCTTTTTTACAAGGCATCAGGTTCTGGACGTCCGCTGTTGACAATCTTGCGTCAGAGCTGCGAGACGTGGACCTGACCCGGGAGGATACTCGGGAGCTGGCGGCCGGTCGTTTGGCTTGGAGGCAGATTGTGGAATCAATATGCTCCACATAGGGAGCGGATATGGTATGATGATGATAAGGTACCCTCGTTGTCAACCTGTAATTTAACATGTTTTCGAAAATCCTTTTCCTTTCCCATATACGGACCTAATACAGCTTAGGGCATTGCATTGGTACACAGTATATATTATTCCAGTCTTACGCTTCAGTGCCAGTCCAAGGTATCACACATGAAAATATTAGTGTAGGAATAGTATTTTAACAAATATTACCAGTTGACCCTTACGGGAATCGAACCCGAGACCAGGCATCATGCATGGTACCCCAACGCAACGTGCCCAATATTTCTACATCCCTAGAAGCGCAGTAAAAAATCTAAATGAAATGTATTTAATAATTATGATACAGTATTATATTCCGCTAGGAAAATTCTTAAACAACGAAGTGCGATTAATTAATAATCAAATGTCAATAATAAATTCCTGGAATTATTTCCCAATGACACTGCTAAATTAAATTTTATATGATTTATTTCTACGATTTCCAATCAGGATTTTGTAAAAGATCACTTCAATGGCGCTCAAAATTCATTACCTACGAAATAGTTTGATCATCTTAAACAATATTTTAGAATCTACTTAGGATCGCATCGTAAGCAAAAATAATAATAATTTTTCTTACATCCGTTGTACGGATGCTTTATCACAAAATATTTTAGCTGTAGGAACAATGAAAGACTATAAAATAAACTAAAACTCTGAATCTGGGTTTATCACGCAATTACTTAGGAAAGTTTTTTTTTATTAGCAATGCGACAGAACGTATTATGGTTCCTAGATTACGAGTCTATTTATCACAGATTACGAAACGTAAGTCGAAAGCTTCCTACTTCAAAACTGTAGTAAATAAGATGGCAAACTTTGTTACCAAAACCATAGGTATATTTATAAGTAAAGCATGCAGATGTAAATTATATTTATTTATTCTATTTTATTTTCTTTCTCAGTGTATTTTTATTTATTTATTTATTTAACTACCCCAACAGGCCAGGGAGCCCAATACCAGAGGTGAACAATGCGCAACGTCATAAACACCCAGTTTTGTGAAAAAATCACTTTTTGTTTTTTGTGTTCTCACCGGGAATCGAACCCGGAACCTCCGTATCGTGAGTTCTGCGTCTTAGCCATTACGCTACGGAGGACGCTATTTATATTTAGTATATAGTTTATAAATATCTTATTAAATATCGAAATTTGTGATATACGGTGATCAATGAAAGCCCCACCCTTTCCCTAGACTGTTTTAAAGACTATTGAGTCTTTTTTCAGTCCAGCCAACTCTACCGATTTTTTCAACGAGCTAAACCGCGATTTTAAGATTGTTAGTGTGATAAAAAATACGGATGAATTTACGTTATGTACGTGAACAAATGCTTTCATTGCCCCTACCACTGTCTCGGCTTATGTATTATAATTGTCATTGTTTCCATCACCCAAACCAACCAGAGTCGGCCCAAATTAACAGTTTTAGGGTATGTTAGTTTCTACCCCGATCATTATTTATTAGTAATTACTACCACCCGTGTGGAGACCAGCATACTGCCTTGCCAGGCCCCCCACTCCAGACATCCACCCGTGCATCCGCGGTCAGGGTCAGGGTGAGAACCCCCAGTAAAATGGAGCCTAAATACTAGGATTAAAACGGTAGAAGTAGAGTTTGCATGAGTAGAACAATAGGTGGTGAAGGGACATGGACTGAACTGGCATTTGTGCACGTTTTGTTCCGTAAAAGGAAGCATCTAGAACTAATAGATTGCTTAGTGGGGTAGTCCCCGGGAGGACTTGGTGAGCGCTCGCTGGGGCGGCCCGTCCCAGGCTGCTTGTGTGTACGTGCGTGGGGGTCTTAAATTATATCCCATCCCCCAACTCAATTGTATTCTGTCTTTTGCAAAGATAGGATGGTCTTTAGATAGGTATTGTGATAGGGTACGGCAGGGGACGTATGAAATAGTGTCTGCCAGATAGGATGATAGGATAATAGTGTGAGATGCACACATGCGTTCTGTTCCCTCCCCTTATTTCCCTAATCCCCCCTCCATTGATATACGGTGATCAGATGATGATGGGAAGAATAGGGAATGTTGTAATGCATCAAGTGGCCACTCAACCCAGGTAATGACAGGTCATTAGCCCAGTAAACGCCTAGATAATAAAAAAATCGAGTTCAGAGCTTTACTGTTTCTGTTGAGATATCAATAATGAATAAATATCTTGTTTGCTTTTACTTATTTGTATTCTATTTCCAATAAAATACTATGAATTATATTGTAGCGGGTAGCGGGAAAGATAAAAATGACACTTCGTCACAACACTTCCAAAACGTTTAATATTAATTAATGAGTATATAATTTTACATTTTTATTATATTTTTTGAACATTTTGAAAATAAACTTAACTATTCATTAAATTCTGTCTAAATTATAAAATAAGACCACCCACAAATACCTTCTGCGTTACAAATCACGATATCCCAGAACTTTAATCCAAACATGGTTTCATTATGTAATTAAATTCCTAATTCAGTTAGACAGGATCGTAAAAATATTATATCCGACCAAAAAATGGTTGCAGGCGCCGACACGTGCATAGAATGTACGGACACGTACCAAAATATTATATTAAGCACATAGTTATAGATGTACTTTATAGTTATATAGTCATAGCAGAATTTGCATAATAACGATGTATATTAACAGCCCAATAATACATACAAGTACTTCCTACAAGCCATAGAAATATTATAATGATTATTATTATATCATACTTTTAAGTAGCTATTTTTTATTATACATGGTGTAACAAAACTTGATCTACAAGCGGGAAACCAGTGAATCTACAACATATTTAGAGTCAATTTTTTTTTTATTTGACCATATTTTTCGAGAAAATTTAGTTTTTATACTGAAGAAAATTTTTACGAATTATTATTGAATATAATTTATTAAGTCAAATTAATACTTTCCATAAAGAAAACAATAGCAAAAACCGAATTTAAAAATGAATTTGTGCAATTTTTCTTTATCTGCGGTACTTTAAGAAGCTTTTGCGAAAAGAAAAAAAAATTTTTTTCAAGCTCAGATTCAAAAGTCATATTACACATTTGACTCAAAATATGATGTAGACTCACCAGTTTTTAGGTTGTACTACGAGTTTTGTTACACCATGCTTTAAATTTCCATTAAATGCATTAAATTTTGCATTGTGAATATATGGAACTGAAAATTTGCTCTCAGAATAAATTATAAATTGTCCGTAGCTCTGTAGCTGCAATACATGTTCTATTCAAATTGTTTTATAGTGCCATACATTACCTAAGAATTGTTTCGTAATGACGTATACTAAAATTTAAAGTATTCAGTGCTCAAGTTTAACTTGTTTCCTGCTTTCTGGCACAGTTTTTTCCGTCTATTTGTAATCAGCCTGTAAATATTAAAATATTTGAGTAGGTATATCATAGGAGCTCAAATGTTTCTTTTTTTCCACAAAAAATAAAAAAACATATACAATGTATTCCGACGAAAGTACACATCGGAAGTAAGATTTTTTGTTGGAGAGGTTTTTAGAAAATATCAATAAAAATTAATACTTTATTTACTAATTTCGGAAAAGCAGATTTTTTGTGGATTTTTTTTTTTTCTTTTTAATAAGTACTTATTTTAATTTTCAAATTATCACTCAAGATTTTAAACAAACTAATTAAAAAACTACAGAAAAGTGCTCTGTATAAACAAATTTTTCGGGAGGTCGGATGAAAAATTTTATGTAAAAAAACAAATGAACTTAAACACATTAAAAAAATTGTTTCCGTCGATGAATTTTTGTCTAGGTTTATCTTACTTACACACTCTATATTAAACAAAAGTGGCTTTTGGCTGCAAAACACGTTGTTAATTAGAATGACTTTCTTGCATTATATTGCACTCTTTTAATTATATAAATCTAAGTAAAACTCGAAATTACCCATTTTAAAAAGCATTTTGTTAGTTAGATGTATAAATACATAATGTTTTTTGGTAGTCGATAAATAATTTACTAAATAATTTTCAAATTGAAACAGAAGTATCTATATCCAAGGTACAACATCTGCATCTAAGACAAAACATCGTAAATTCGTCAAAGGTTATTTTGTCATTACGAGTCATAGATTTCATAAGACCATGAATATTTATTGTCCCTGAATAACTGATTATGCTAATACTTTATTCGTACTGTATGAATAATTTACCACGAATATTTATTTGATTATTGACGCACGACTGTGAGATAATAACACAATCATTATTTTTAATATGGATAATGTGATTCATGATCTATTGTCAAATTGATTTGTGTCATGGCGATTTAACAGTACATTGTTTTTTATTTACTTTTCATTGTGCGTACGCAAATAAATCAAAGAAGTGTTAAAAATATGTTTTATCTACCTGTGTACATATCGTAGAAATAATTAAAAATGCATATTTGTAAAATAAATACGCACTTTTTGCAGCAATTCTCATTTTATGTTTCATAAAATCCATGACACTTTTGTTTTAGATACACCAGGACAGGATTACCCAATATTGTCGACACAAGCGTTCAACGATTTTCTATGGATATTCGTACAAACAAGGTCGATAAACCCTTGTTCGACCTCTTACCCACCAGTATCTATTCATAGATTGTATTGGTGATCCCTGTCCGGAAATCAACCATCTTCGTTTGTGCATCTTGTTCTCTTCACTTAAACTATTCCTTGGGACAATATAGCTATTCCTTTCTATTACACTGATATTTCTCGGTTGAACGTTTCTTAATTTTAATCTACCAACAGCGGATGTGTATAAAACATACTGTAATATCCGAAACATAGATATCACTATATATAAAAATTTTAATCAATTTTTTGATTTTTTTTTTGTAGGTGAAAAGAGCAAATTGCACTACTGCAGTCAATTATTTAATTATATCCAATATTGCAACGTAACATACCAAGTCTAGTTCTATATACTCATGAATTTATCAGTCCACCCACTTGCAATAGAAAATCAGATTATTCGTGGGTGCAAATGCAATTATAATTAGCGGTTGACAGTGGTGCATTCGGTGGGTAGGAGCTGCGCACTGCATGTTATGCATTTCAAATTTCTAGACATCGATCGCCGCTTCTGAAGCTGTAGGAAAACCATTTCGATTTTTCAAGATTTTGAATTTAATTTCAGTTTAGTTCGATGCCACAAAATGGCGTTTATTTATACAAGTTACAATATTATAGTAAAAAGTAAACAAGATTTCACTAACCTTGAGGTTTCCAATAATTGAACTAAATAATATTACCTATTACAATATTGGCTAGTTTAAAAACAACAGTTCATTAAAAATACCTAAAAAATAACAACAAAAATGTAGATGAGAAAAGTGTTCTAATTTTCACATAAAATTCTAGCTATTATTTTATTCATTTCTTTTGGGATTATTTTTATATGAGGGCAACTGTTAGCTGTAAATGTGTGTTTAAGTTTGTGTATAAAAAAAACTATAATCTATAATACGGATAATTATTAAATTATTGTTTTCACGTAGTATGTAAGTATTGGTTGTTAAAAAAATTAGAAAATTAATATTCCATCAAAATCACAATGATAAAAAACGTCAATAACAAGCTACATAATACATGTATAATATGACTTTGAAATGACTGGTTTCAAGTTATAATAATATGTAAATGCTCTGTGTGCTTAGCACAAACAAACATAAAGATCGAATTCATCAGTTTGCATGGAAAATCATTGCAATTAGAATATGTAAATTTCTTCGTCGGCAATGATTTTCAATTCAAAGTGATAAATTCGATCTCTATTTCGACTTTATGTTTGTTTATGCTAGGCGATCTGACTCTACATTTTCTAAAGAAGAATTTCTAAACAATTATTATTACTTTTTCGGCGGCACGTAGGTTCCGGGTTCGATTACTGGTGAGACCACAGAAATCAAAGTGATTGAGTGTTATTCCTCTCTGTTGTTGGGGCTTTTGGCCTGTCGTAGTTAAAAATAAATATTTAAAAATTTGAGAGGCTACAATAGGAAAATATTTGCTAACACTGATCGGGGAACCTACTCTAACTATAGATATTTCGCTTTACTTCCTACCTACATGTATATTGTAGGTATATCTTCTCTTGTTACTCGTTTCAGATTTTATGAGAACATCGAACTTCCCGAGTCAATCCCAACAATAACAAGAATATTTCTGGAATAGGTATCTTGTTTGTAAATAAACCTGAAATACACACATTTTAAACATTTCAATTCTAAACTAAATTGAAATCAAATGGAAAACTGCGATAATTAAATCTGTTTAAAAAGTAAAAAGTAAGTCATCCTCGCTCAGAGTCTGAGCCTTAAAAATCTTGAATTCAAAATATTCCAGATTTATTGATCAATATCCACAAAGTCTCGAAAAAAATATCACATATCACTTAAAACGTTTTTTTAGGGAAATGCAGACCGTTTTTTTAATGTATAACAAGTATTATAAAAAGTATAAATTTTTATTAGTTTTTTAGTATTAACTAAATAATAAGGCAGCAAAATGAAAACCAAATGTAGTGTAGATGTAAAATCTTGTAAACGAGAGATTTTAAATTTGGAACAGTGCTTACCCTCCGCAATACTGTCAAAGTTTGGCATATTAATTTATTTCAGAGCATCTTGCCCATTATGTTCGAAATTTGCAGCATCCGGCTCTTTTATTCCCGCGTAAATATTTCGAATGCAGCATTTCCGCTCGTGTCCCATTGGCGGGAGATTACTTTGCATTCCGCAGGCGCGAACTTTACCGCGTACAATTTAATATCCGGCAACTTTAACTCGATGTCGGTGGCGTCAACTCTAATATACCTGTTTTGAGAAATCAAGCATTTAAGTTTTTTTTTCCAATTTTTTAAATTTTTTTTTATTCTATTGCATTATGAGTTGAAACTTTAATTATTTCTCATTTTTTCAAACATGTAATTAATTTTCATACTTAGAAAACTTTTATTGTTAATAGCAGTATTTCCTTTTTATTTTAGAGAAAGAAAGAAATATGATTTTAGGTTAGGTACTTCAGAAAAAAAGCGCTTTATAAGTTATCCAAAATTGTGTGTTTCTGCCGATTGTACAGCTTTAAAAACTTAACAATACTGCAATCATTAAATCCAAAAAGCATATTTTCGAGTTAGCGTTTTTTGCCAGTATACCCACGATATGATAGGTAAGTTGGAATATGTCATTTCTTAGCGCCGCGCCTGCTCTAAAGGGAAGGTTTTTGGATGTATAAATATGTACATTGGATTTTTTTCGATCCTTCGCTGTTTTCGCTCTCGACGTCCTCGACGCCCGCCGCTCGTAAACGTGGCCTTCCCGTAATGCTCTTATTAACATTTTAAAGTTTTCAAAAGCGCGCGCACCTTTAAACCGCTTATTTTCTTTTTATTTCCGCCATTTCCCCTTCTTATTTTACAAAAAACAAATCTCGCGACCATTAAAATTAATGTCGGGCCATTCTGCCTCGAAAATGTGTCGGGCTCGTAATGTGAAAGGTATTAAATGATCATTTTATACAATAAAACTGCTTCCATATATCTCGCAGATTTCTCGGATTCCAAGATGGAGGAAATTCACAAAAGAAAAATGTCCAAAGCACTTTGGACCATTATTGCCTGAATTAATTGATACGACGATAATGGCCGACTTTTAAATAGGATTTTAAAGTTGGTATTTACATCTCTTTTCTAGATTCTTTGCTACGGTATAATGCTGAAGCTGTTGTGTTGGTACTGTATTCAGAATCTATGGTCTATAATTTGTCTATGGTGCATTTCAATCCCTAATATAATTCAGTACAGTTCAGGGCCCTATGCTGGACTGAAAGTCATATGCGACTCGGAATTGCAAAAATCCCAAAGTGTCGCAACTTTTTGTCCAGTATAATCCCTGTTCTACAATTTGTCGCATTTTATTTCTTCCTGTTTTAGTCGGCTATTTTTTAAACCCAAGATAGGTTCAAATTCTGTTAACACAAGTTTGTTTTATGGTACATTTTATTTCTTAAACAAAAGAGAAGCCTTCTACTTAATTAATCCTTTTTGTGTTGAATATAATGTACTATTGGTGGTAATCTTGTACGAAAAATTGATGTGTTCAACGTTGTATTCTTATTGTAACACACATTTTAATTTATTTTATTTTATTTTAATATTATCCACGACTTTTTACACTGCAAAAATTCATATATTGTATAAAATAAGAAAAATAATAAAAAAATGGGAATTAACCATTCTGGTATTAACATTCAATATTTATTATTTAATTAAAATAAATAAAATGTTAAATAAATTTAAAATTTAGATTAACCACACGTTTTTTCTTAATTTAATATTTCTTATTTACACAAAGCCCTGAAGAAATAGTAAGGAGTGTAACTCGGTTAAGAGTTCGAAATATTTTTTTTTTTTAATTTTCAAAATCACGGAAAACTATCAAGTTAGAGTTATTTAATTCATTAAATGGACTAAGAATAAGGTGTACGCATGTGTCAAATAAAATAAATAATAAATAATAAATATATACAAATAAAAATTTATTTACTTAGCTACTTAATAATCTCTTTTCTCCTAGTAATCTAATTCACTCCAGCAGTCCTTTGTCTCCATAATAATTTATGTAAAGTAGTCGGAGCGAACTTTCAAAAGCTTAGGATATTTAGTTTTTTCTATTTTTAAAAACAGGTATCTATGAAGATGAGGTCTTTCAGCTATAGGCAGGGTTTTAATACCAATCCGCAATCAGTGCACAAAAATTGGGGAGCGCGCTTTTACGGTTGCGGGCCCTATGGCTAAGAATGCTCTGACCTATTTGTTCTGTAAATTTTTTGATTCATGTATTTTCTATTTGAAGAATGATTTATTTTTTTCGCTTAAATTTCCAAACCATTAAGAATTGATGAACATATTTTAATTTTAATTCAACAGTTAAAGCGCTCTTGAGGTATGTTTATACGAAAACGGCGCTATATAAATGATCCAAAATAATTATGACAATAATTCTTAAAACGTAAAAAGAGATACATTTTTCGTGTTTCTTTCGTTGTTTTTGTTTAACTACTCGAGAAAATTAAAGTTTTCATTTTTCCTAAATTCATTTCCTAACAAAGCAATTAATATAGTTGAATATATTTATATTATTAATACCGTTTGATATACGAGTATGTGTCCATAACAAAAAAAAAAAAGATAATCTGATGATACTGTAAGAAAGTTGTAAAAGGTACGTCCTGTTAATAGTAAAATACAAGTTGTAAAACAAATGTGCCAAAAAAGCACCAAAGCTCTTTTGATCCGAAGTATGTGGCCAATCAATAAATAATAATAGTCTTTTTTATGTCTACTCGCATATAAAAAAATAGTAAACACATGTAATAAATAAAAACCTTGTGTTAATGTAGATCTTCAACAAAATACAGGTATAAAAGTATTGTACCTGCTTAAGTAAATATTTAGTTACTAAAGTCATTTAATAATAAGGTTTTTTATTTATAATTCTATTATAAATGCACCCCTGTCAATATAATCGACAAATGTAGCTTCCTTGTATCAATGACACGAAGATTTATGTCACAGATCTTTCTTTAAAAAGTGACATAGCACAAACGTCAACCAAACTAAACAATAAATAATTAAAAAAACGAACCTTCTCTGTACATTATTTGAATATACCCTAATGGGTATATACAAATAATTTGTAATCAAATAGAAAAAAATTATATGAGAAATCTCTGCAATCTTATGATATTGGCATATATTTCAATTTATAAATACTATTTTATATTAAGCCTAAGCTGCATGCGTTTGAAAATAGGAATCAAGTTGTGGCGGGGGAGGGATTCGAACTGGGGATCTCTGGACTAAAAGACTGCAACGCTACTACTCGGCCACTATACCACCCGTTTAGATATAAATATTTATGCCTCAAAACCGCCTTAAAAATCACCCTTTTACTTTTCTTCGATGGGTATCTTATATCCATTCCATAATAACAATTATAATATTCCTAGGTTTCATTATCATAATCGTAAATCAATATCCGCTCCCTATGTATACATATATGATTCCTTGAATATAATATACTTGGAATACGTCATAATATAATAAATGAACGCTCTAAAAAATATATCTAAAGAAATCGAACCTAAAATCCTGTTCTACAGCTGTTGCCAGTATTTTTAGAACTGCCAGTAATTTTATAATGAAAAAATGTATATATTTTTACGCTTTTTCGCTCCATAACATATTGGAATACGCAATGAATAGTACCTACCGAAGTATGTACAGTCGAATATTTCTTTTAAAAATAACTAGGAAATTATTATATAAATTATTTGAAACGTTTCAGCAATTTTATGGACGACAGATGTTCCTGGATCTCGTCTCATTAATTTAACTCGAATTTTTAATATATCAGAAACATTTCTGTTCTAAATGTGCGTACAAGAAATTTATTCTAAAACGTTGTTTTATAAACTGTCTCATTCGGTTTGTTCTATAATTATTTACCTCTATAACAACGATATCCAGGCGTTTTGTAGAGATTTAAAATAACCAGCATCAATTTTATACAATACGTAAGTACCTACCTACAACTTTCGTTAGTCTAATATTTTCAAAAGAAACAATGTGACTACCATTAAGAATAATTATATTATTCGAAAGAAGCAAAAGTGGCAGTACATAATGGAGTTCTGGTACCAACCCTAATGTATGTTAGTGAAGCGTGGTTTTGGAAAAAGATGGACGAAACTAGACTGAATGCAGTTGAATTGCGATCTCTCAGGCGTGTACAAATATCGAAATTAGAGGAGAGTGCAAGGCAGAGATTATCAGAATTATAGAAGCATTATCGAACAAAATAAGAAAAGCCTTTTACGATGGTTTGGTCATGTGGGGCTAATGAGTGATGAAAGAACGGCTAAGAAAAGATATAATGCAAGTGTGCCTGGATGTAGAAGCCGAGGAAGGCCGAGAAAGACATGGCATGATCAGGTACGAAAAGTACTTGAAAGTGGACATGGGAAAAGTCGGAGAAAGTGTATGAATGTAAAGGAAGCGAAGGAAGTGTACCAGGACAGCGGCATGGCGTTCTATCGGGGAAATGTCGTGATGGTCAATTAGTTATTTCATGTGCTCAGTTTATAAAAAAAATAATTAAATGGCATCTTAACACCTGAGCAATATGTCTACATGATCAATAGATTAAGGATTAGATTAATAAAATTTCGAATCCCAAACCCGGGTAAATACTATATATTTTTCGGGTCAATATATTTTTTCGACGACCTCAATCCACATACTCGTATATTGTTGTTAATTGAGTTCATGTTGAAGTTCATTGATAAGGGCCCTCTTTTTCTGCTCATTTCAGGATATATCATGTTCAGGGTACTGAGCATGGTGGCCAAAAAGAACAAAAAGTTATTCGTTTCGTCGTTGGAATTGAATTTTTATTTATGAAATGAAACAAATAGAAAACCCTGAAGGAGTAGTACCTCCGAAACCGGTTTGCATTTTATAAATAAATAAGTAGGTTAAAACAAAATTGTGTTTCATTTCAAAATTATGGAAAACTACAAAGTGAGTGCTACAAACATTAAGTTGATTGATTTGATTTGATTTGACGTGGCGTTATGAATTTTGATGACTTTTGGTAAATAATTTATTTATAAATTTTTTTGGGCGTGTTCAAATACTTGTACACAAATCTGGATTTTATCCCCAAGTAGGTATATACGGGAGATGAGGTAGAATTTTTTTCAAATTTTGAATATTAGCCACAGAGATGCTGGGTAGCCAATTTTTTTCAAATTCCGCATTAGCGAAATCCACACCAGGTAACATTTTTGATATTCGCTAATAAGCGGAATGGGAAATGTTGTAGTACATAAAGTGGCCACTTAACCCAGCCAATGACAGGTCATAAGCCCTGTAAACACTCGAGTATCCATATTCCTGAATTTGAAACAAATTCTACCTCATCTCTGTGGTAATATAAAATGAAATATATACCTACTCCCGTCTCGGGATAAAATCCAGATTTGTGTACAAGTATTTGAACACGCCCAAAAAAAGTTATACACAGGGTTATTTTTTAGTCAGTTAACAAAAAAAAACCTGAATTCAGTATCGTTAATAGAACCCATTCTAATAAAAAAACATGTCCTTTCTCAAATAAAAAAAAGAAAAGTGCACCCAAATGTTTCCTCAGAAATAGTAAAGACTTGGTCACCCCTAGGCGAGCGTCCGGCCGCCCCTCCCAATGGGACGGGACTGCGCGAGCGGCGTGCGCACCCCCCCCGCGCGCACTCCCCCGTCGCACTTTATGTGCCGCGCATGAACAACAGCTGTGAAAAGGATGTGCGTAATTTGTAAAAATTATAGGAATAAAAATAATAAATCGTAAAAATAAAAAGTACATGTTTTTTTATTGAAATGGGTTCTATTAACGATATTTTTTTGTTAACTTACTAAAAAATAACCCTGTATAGCTTGCATATTTACCAAAAGTCATCAAAATTCATAACGCCACGAATTTTATGTTTTATCTATATCTTAATCAAGGTGCATTTCTTATGACAATTTTTTTTAAATTCATCAAAACGAACCGCTCTTTGTTTCGGCGCCTGTGCTACGCCCCCGAAGATAAAAAGTACAATGGACGTCATAATTCTTGATTAGTGACGAGCGGGAAGTGTTTTGCGCTGTGTAATTCTATTACCCTCCCAGCTTGGTGCTCTCGTTATCTCCGGGGAGATAGCTTCACTCATCGGGGGGCAGCAGACAGGGGGGAGAGAGAATGGGGGGCGGGAGACAGGGAGACTGATAGGTCAAGAAAGTCAAGTGTCTGGAGATGACAGTCAGTAACTCTGTATGGTGTGAGCGCTATACGCAGCGGTGGCCAACTTAATATTATTATTATTAGGATAATTTATTAAGCGCCATTTTTGTGAAAAATCACCCCAAGGGCGCTGTACATTTTTTTTTTTAAATAAAAAGAAATACTTGAGCTCTTATGATATACTCAAATATTTCAATTTTGGGCTTGGAATCCTCGAATCTACCAATAGACCACAACAATTATTATGTTAAATTATGTATGTACATATGTCGCTTTGGTAATGATACTTACATTTGTTTTGTAAAAGCCCCATGGGCGTGAATAAATAAATAAATAAACCCGGTTCAATATTCTTCATTCGATATTCTTAATTAATTCCATTCCCAATTTATGAATAAAGGATCTGAGACAACGACTGTTTAAGAAACGATATTAAATCTATACGTAGGCGAAGTACTGAACTCCAATTCGTCTTGCAG
Organism: Micrasema minimum; assembly: GCA_022494985.1. NCBI lineage: Eukaryota > Metazoa > Arthropoda > Insecta > Trichoptera > Brachycentridae > Micrasema > Micrasema minimum. The sequence goes on from JAGVSP010001524.1 coordinate 44,179, forward strand.
CTACAAAGCGCATGGACGGTTGGAACTCAGCTTCATCCACTTACAAATTAAGTTAAAACTATTTTACTTAAAACGCGATACAAGTGACATACTAATTCTACTGATAGCAGATAGAGTCTAGAATCCAGGTTGTCTTGCAGCTACAGAGCGCATGGACTATTGGAATGCCAGCTTCCATCTGATGAACTTGAGCATAATGTTGATGATAGAAGCCTCATCTAGCCTCATCTCAAAAATATGTGACACCTTGGAGGGGCGATGAAGTGTTAGACTGATCATCTTGCTTTCATGTAACAAAATATCATTTCAATACACTTGGTGTATCGATGCAGTGCCCTATGCACAATTGGGTGCGGATAAGGGAAAGTAGAGGAACATGGTAGTAATATAAATGATCAAAATAAGGACAATACCAACACGCTTCTGGTAGTATTTTTTAAACGCGTGAAAATAATTTGGAGTAATCTGGGGACAACTTTTGTATAAAGAAACGGAGCTGGCAGCGTGCCCACGTGTCCTCTTTAGAAGATGCTCGGTCACGTGATCTCCTTTGAGAAATAAAATGTTTTTAAAAATTTAAAAAATTTAAATAAAACGTTACAAACAATTCCAGGCAGAAGACCGAGGACTACGCTTGTACGGAGGAACGGCCAGGGCAATGCCGCCATTCCTCTTAAGTAGGTTGGCGTTCTCGCAAAAAAATGGCCATGAAATAAGATTTTAAATTCTAACTTACATACTATACACCTTTTGTTCGCGTGAGTATACATAGATTAACATTAGGCTGGGAGCCAAATTTCGGTTACTACCGAATATTTTCACGACTACTTTAGTTTTTAGGCGTTGTGAGTTGTACAAGTAGATGACATAATTATGCGTAAACGAAGAATAACAGACAGACGTATTATTATAACTTGCAGATGTTTGATTTTATACGCTTCGGGGCACGGTGGTTGCGCGTTCGGATATTATAATACATATATAATATATAAATATTTATTTCCCTGTAATTTTCACATAATAGTATTTCATATATTATGTGATACGTTGGACTGCCGCAGAAGCGTAATACTGATCATCTTGCCTTCATGTAACAGATTATCAAGATTCACTGCACTTGGTGTGCCAATGCAGTGCCCTATAGACCATTGGATGCGAATAAGGGAGAGCAGTAACAGTATGGTTTTTAAAGTCTGAAATAATGCTTTGATTTGAAGCTAATTTCGACTAATTTCGAATTTCGAATATGTATGTACCTATTAGTAAACCGTTACTTTTTTCAAACAATGGATGCTTAAATTACTAGCTGATTATTAGATATGGTACAATGTTTATTTTTTTATGTTTTTTGCTTGAGAACACAATAGCATATTTTACAAAAAAGAGACTAGTAACATTAATTACAAAATGTTTCCTCAAAATATTACTACTACTTTCCCTTATCCGCACACATTGGTGCATAGGGCACTGCATTGGTACATCAAGTGCAGTGTATCTTGATCATTTTATTACATGAAGGCAAGATTATCAGTCTTACTCAGACAGAATGTCAGCTGTCAAACTATGTGAATTATTTTAGTTTAATGGTTTTAATGTTGTTTTATATGTGAAGCACTGTATTTAAAAAATATATTTAAATGCCAGATAAATGAACTTTTATTTGATATTATTGATATCCCAACAGAGACAGAGAAACTCTGAAAACGAATGTGGATTTTTTGTCTACAAGTATTTGTTACAAACAACATTTTGAATGTATTCAAAATATTGTTAAAAAAATCACTTTTATTTATTTATGTAAATCACTCGTTAGACGTCAGTTAATGGCAGTATTTGTTTGATCAGACTGGATTGAAAGTTATTTTAACGAACTGTCATTTTAATAATAATATTAATTAAGATTTTTATTCCAAACCTTAAGGTGGTGAGTGCAACCTTCTAAGGTTCAATACAATCAAGCTATAGCTATTTAATAGATAATGAATACATATCTACGAGCAATCTACTCCACTCCACAGAGTAAGTATTATATTGGAATTTCATACATTTCGATTGGTTTTGTTTGTATAGAGATTGTATATTGAAGTTCTTCTGATAATAATGTACCAATCATTCTTAGCAAGAAATGATATTTTGCGATTCCGCGAAAGAATATGGGGAGATCTTAGTATATTGATATTGGAAATATTAAAACTCGAGAAACATAAAGTGACTTGACAACAATCGTTAATGGGAAAACAAATTACAAAATTTATCTGTAAAGCCTTGGGGAAATATACATAATACATATATATATATATAACCTATATATTTATAAATTAAAAAGCCGATATTTTAAGTGAGTCCTGAGACCCAAACTGGATTTCACCAATTTATTATAAGATTGACATCTCAACGGAGACGAGAAGTTCGGAAGGGAATATGGGTGTTTCGGCGGTGGCCACTTGATGTATTACGACATTCCTCATTTCGCCCAGTAAGTGTTTGATATCCATATCTGCCAATTATCAGAACTTGTACATATTTACAGTGAAATGGCGCGGCGCTTCACATGTTATTGAATTCATAAAAAAGAATTTTTCCTTCCTTCTTCCTTCCCTTTAAGATTTTTCTTTTTTTATAAATAGTACAGAACAAAATGTGTCTATGAAAATAAAAAAAAAAACTTTTTAAATGAAATAGTTGCATTATTCTTCTTCTTCGTTATCATGATGCTCATTGAGCGTCGTGGTCCCAACTGATTATCCAGGAACAGACTGCACTAATCGTCTCCATTTCTTCCTGTCCTTGGCCACATTGACGTAACATCGGTCGTAGGATCGATCCTTAACACTGCATTTAAAAAAATATTATTTTAATATGTATATATAATATACAGAATATTACCTAAATAGTTTTGAATCTACGCATATACGTAAAGGAAGTTACTGGTATGAACTACAATTTTCGAAATATTTGTTTCGTTGGATAGATAAGTATACGAGTATTAAATAAATTATTGTTTGTTTTATACTGCTTACCCTGATTAAAAACTCTGTGCACGCCACTGCTTATCGACACTCAAATGCCCATTTAAATTACAAGTAGTCTGAATAGTTTACAATAATCATGCTAAAAGTAAAAACAAATTCTCACTGCTACTACTTTCCCTGATCCGCACCTAATGGTGCATAGGGCACTGCATTATCACATATGAAATACAAATATGAAACCACATGTTAATAAATATCTCACTTGTTACTGGTCTTTTACTAAACTGTAAAATATGTGTAAGAACGAAATCATAACTGACTACCAAGCATTCTCTATTCTATGCGGTAAATTTTTCTTAAGACGTTTTCTGTCTAAATTAATACAAATATTTACAAATCAACTGTTTAATGTCTCAATAAAACACTGCTTTTTCAAGCAATCTCCATGGTATTATAATTAGACTATCACCCATGACCCGAATGGAAGTCTTCTAATTATATTCTGACTGTTAAAAAACTAGCTGTCTTTCTGAGAAAGTTTTCTCATCATGACGTCATTTCCCTCTTGTCCTTTGTATTTAGGGGAAGAAAAGTAAATAGAATTGGGATCGAATAGAGAGAAGGAAGCCTTAAAAATAAATTGAAAGGAAATGAAGCGAACGACAAGTCCAAATGCATCGGACAATAGAATAAACACAAAAATATATACGTAAAGCTTACAAAATTTTCCCTTTATTTTTTTCTTATTAACATTTTGTTCTATAAGCTGAACGAATACTTTTTTATTGACACTAAAAGCTGAAATTATTTTACCCTTTGCATTGTATGGTATTTTTTCTTTCTATTATTATCAGGTAAAATTAAAAAACTCTACCCCGTATCATGACATTAATATTAAGTATTATACACAGCATTTTTTTATATTTTTAAAAATACAAGCGTTTTGTAAATAAATGTTCTTTTTTATTGTTTTAACCACCTCGACAGGCCAGGCCCAATAACAGAGGGGAACAGCGTCATTGACACCCAAGCTTTATAAAAATCACAAGCGACGTGATAATAATATTATGTCACTTAGTAACTTTCCTTTAGTTTCCTAAAAATGAAGTGTGAAAAAGCCCTACCTGGATCTTTACATGCTGTAACAAAACTTGATGTACAAGCGGGAAACCAGTGAATCTACATTATATTTGGATTCGATTTTGTAGAATAAATTTTTTTGATTTGACCCTTGGTTTTCGAGAAAATTGAGTAGGTATGAAGTTGATTTTTTTTTCGATAAATTTTTGCAAATTGATATCAAATATCATGTATTTGGTCAGATTTCTACTACATTAAATAACAATAAAAAAAGCATGTTAATATGAATTTGTGCCATTTTACTTAATCTGCGGTAGGTAGGTACTAATAAAAGCTTGAATAATATGAAAAAATGAATAATATGTACCTATAATATAAAATAACATCTGTGTATTAGCGAAATTCCTTGACTAGTTAGTAGGTAAAGCAATAAATTCACCCAAAAAGAGATTAAAGACCAACTGAAATCAGGAATTTCGTAAAAATCCACAGATGTTCCTCTCCCTATTCTAAAAAAACAGTAACTAATAAGCCAATATTGTATAAAATAAAGAATGTAAATGTTTCAACGCCACAGTTTGATAATGCCCTTACAAGGCGAAACAATTGTCACTAACTTGATAATAAAATCACGTAGAACCAAAAAAATCGTTTTTTTGATTTTAACCTAAGATATCATGGAGTTCTACAAAATAAATGCCATATCAATCAACTAATGAAAGCTTTTATTAGAAATTTTTTTTTTTTTCAAGCTCAGATTCGAAAATCACGTTACACATTCGACTCCAAATATGATGTAGATTCACTTGTTTTCGAGTTGTACTACAAGTTTTGTTATTTCACGTATATCTCTCTTCAAACGCATATAACTAATTGATAAAATACAATTTTCGTAACACGGTAAATTCGATTTATGTGTGTGAAACTTCGGAAGGCTTGTTTCTAGCAGCTTCTGTGGTGACGCGTGTCATGACGTTTTCATTTCGGTGGACTTTAAATGGATTAAACCCCCAAAATTGGCATCCGAACCCTAACCCAACGTTGTTACATAACCCATGTTTTAATTACCCATCCAACCACAATGATGTTTTTTTTCTGGGGGTGCGTGGTTTGAGTTGATGTCATTATTGTTGTCTTGGTAATATTTTTAGAATGGAATGAAATAATAATAATAATAATGACGTCTTATTCTAAACCTTGAGGTGGTGGGTGCAAGCCTCTAAGGTTCATTAAAAAAATACTTATAAGAAATACAAAATAACAAAGTAAGATTATCAATTGCTGCAATTGATTTTTATAGAAAACATTGTATTGAGTAAAAAGATAATATTAGGCTTTGGGACAGTTTGAAAAATTTTTTTTTTTTGTGTTTTTGTTATTTTAATATCCGTAATTAATTTTTAAAATATCGTAATCGCAATTTCACGCTAAAACAGGTCATTATATGGTAGGATGCGTCTAGTAATTTCAAGGCGTCTATTAGCCAAGTTTTGATCTAAGTAGCGCTTAAAATATAAAAAAGTACATAGCCACTGGTTCTACTATAACTACTATAACAACTATAACAACTATATATTCAGTAAGACCCTTTTTGTGCGCTTAGGAGACAGGAGCTTTTAAAGCATCCGTTTGCGGTCAATCCGATTTTATAAGCTCCGTTTTTAAATATTTTTTTACGATGAATTTTTAGACTTTTTATTTTTTTATTTTTCATAGAAAAATTTCGAATATTCATTATTATTAAAATTACAGAATTTAAAAATAAAGGTCTTTTTTGTACTTGCGATTCATTAATTAGTTATGTGTTTTTAATGATGTTTCAAAGTTTTTAATCGTGAAATAAATAATTGTTAAACGAAAACCTGTAAACATAAATAAGAGTGAACATGTTATTTATAATTTTACAAAAAGGGAACCATTAATGAAACAATTTTTTTATTATTATTTTACAACAAAATTGCGAGCGAGATATTTAAACAAAAGAGAAAATGTAAATTTTTAACGTGAATTTTTTGTACGTTATGTGTTAGGAAAAGTATTTATTACCTTCCAAGTACGTGGTGCAGTTTCTTTGAAATTTGTAAAAGTCTGAACTTTTCTAGTTCTCAACTTTCCTTACAATTCTTATTTTATCATTTCCACTGGCAAGGCGAAGTTTCACTCCGACTATTAGCGGAGAAACCCCTCACGGAAATTCAACTGTTAACAAACTATTTAAGAGACTGCATTATTATGACGAATCTCAATTAATTAAAAAAAATATAAAAGAATCGTCGATGACATAATTCAATATCATATAATTCAAGATCATTTGAACAGGTGGTGGCCCAGTGGGTAGCGTCGCGGTCTCTGAGTCCAGAGATTGTCGGTTCGAATCTCCACTTCAACACGACTCGACTCCTATTTTCAAGCATAAGCCGCTTAGGCTTTATTGGAAATAGTATATACAAATTGAGATATGTGCAAATATCATAAGATTGCATAGATTTCCTTCTATTAAAAAAAAAAAAAAAAAAAATCTACTACTACTACTACTACTACTACTACTAATTTCCCTTCTCCGCACCCAATGGTGCATAGGGCACTGCATTGGTACTATGATTGGTGTATTGATTATTTTATTACATGAAGGTAGTATGATCAGTTTTATATGATAGGTATATTAATATAAATAACATATATGAAAAATTTAAATATTGTATTTTATATTAACGTTTCATAGCGATCCAGGTGTTGTATATAGGTAACTAAATTGCCTTTTCGTGAGTACAAAAGCTCGTTACATATTAAAATTTAAGCGTATTCAAATTGAGTTTGAGACTTTTTTGTACTTAAAGATTTCACTTTCTCTTGTAAAGTTACTCTAGAAAATTTTGCGAAAAAAAATTATATGTAGACCAGTAGTTTTTCTATTTTTATAAAAATTAAGCTTATTAAAAAATTAAAAATAATGATAGTTTTGTCATAAAAGTGATCCCAATGAGTGTTTCATATTAAGGTCTATATTGTACAGATGTGCAAGGTAGACATTTAAATGATTGTTTGGTTAAAAAAGTTATTTGAAAAATGTCCCCTGTGCTATTGGTCACTACTATTTTTCTTACAATGTTGTTTTAATTACTAGATATTAAAGGTTTTACTCTTAATCCTCCTTTATTAACCAACTTATTCTGGTCTCCTGCGCTTAAATATTCAGAACCTTGTTCCCAACACTTCCACCACACTCCACACAACAAACCACAATACGACATATACACAAGGTAAACATTTCAAATACGTGTTTCCTCGCTCTTGATGTCCTCAGAAATTTTATTGTACATTGTGTGGTGCTATGCTATGTATATAGCCTTGAAATATGAATTTATTATACATAGATAGCTCTGTGTGCATAAAATTAAAATATAAATAAATAATTAAAAATGAATTTTTCATTCGGTTTTTAATACTCAGCCGTCAATTAATATTACCATATAAATAGAGTTAGCATGCAACGAAAGATACCTCTCTTTCAGGACTACATACAAATATTGTAATGAGTAAAATATGTCATAAATATGTAATATGTTCCGAAGTTCCGAATAATGAGTGGTAACTCCAAAATCTTCTTCTATTTTCACCACGTTCGCTCCTATGTGTATCATGTGGATATCACTAGATCCCTCCAGGAGACCCTATCGCCAGCCTCTCGCCTCCTCCAACGTCAGGCCCGCATCCATTAGCTCCGCCGAGTACATCCGTAAGACGGTCTACCAGGACGCGGACGGCGGGATCCTGCAGGCGACTCCAAAATCGTTCGACAATAATGATTTAAATTAAGTATGCAGTAATAAACTGCAATTATTTCGTAACGCGATTGTTTATTTAATGAATTATTCATTGAAAATACGTATTTGCCTATTTATCTTCTTGAATTTTTTAAATACGTGTCAAGAGTTATCATTTTATCTTTTTTTAACTGTGAAATCACAATATTATTCAAAGGTCTTAGAAAGCCACGTGTCGTCTACTAGTTGTTAAGAATCGGTTTACCCCAAGTTCTGAAGTTTAACCTCGATATTCAAAACCCCTTTCATCAGCTCCATACTTGTATAGTATTGTATAGTGTGTGATTCGCGATATCGATTTATGATAATCGATGGAAATCACGGCACTAAAAAAAAATATCTGGCTGTAGATTCCGTGAAAAACATGGCTTGATTAGGTAAAAAATATATAAATTTTACATATCTACCCAAATATTTCAAATTTGGGTCAAATTTTTAACAGTCGAAAATAACAGTGCCAGAAACTAGGAAACAACTTTGTGGTGGAATGAGATTCTAACCTTGAGATTTTTTTTCAAAGTCTTTGAAGTATTTAAAAAAAAATGAAGTTCGGAAAGGAATATGTATTCCCCGAAATCGCTTCGTGGTGCAGTGGTTAGATTAGGTTAAGTTAGGTAAGGCCTCGTGGTTTAGTTTTTAATGTGTTGTGCTGCTAAAATGTTGGTTTTCCCATAAACCTTTCATTAAACGTGATACCTTGCACTGGCACTGAAGCGTAAAACTGATCAGCTTGCCTTTACGTTTAACCAAGCTCCTATCGTTAAACTATATTATCTGTAACATTAGCAGACTAGGACAATTACTTATTCTTGTGTGAGATTTAAAAAAGATGCGTTTTAATTGAGACCGAAATTGACTAGGGCTTTGAATGGTGCGTTAGTGTGAAGGCAATCGATTCCAGGGCCTCGATTCTGTTAATTTTGTGGAACTACTGCGCATACGATTTTGTACTGAATTCGTATGCGCAGAAGTTTCTAAAACCTTAAGAGAATCGCACCGCAGGCAGAGGGGCCAGCCGATCAAAAGCAAGATCGCCAACCTCAGTGTTTGGACTTCGCCGGGGTTCACGAAGTCTTCCTCTGGCTGAATCGAGTGCGGATCTTAGATTTGACTGTCTAGGGTTTCTGTTCTCTGCAATGCAAAGGTCGGAGGTACCGATTTAAATACAGTCCAGCAGAGCTTAAAGAGCTTAAGGCTCCTTACGGGGTCCCCCCATACATTCATGTACGTCAGGGCAAAATTCCCTTGTACTTCATGGTTCATTAAATAAAAATGAAAAAAATATGACGTAATTATTATTAATTATTTTTCTAGTGAATTATCGGACTAAATTTTTTATTTAAATATTTTGTTGAATCACAATTAATTTAAAGAAACCCCCTGTTTTTAATAACATTTGATGCATAACACAAAAACAGTACATATAAGATTTTAAAAAAAATGTATTAAAGAATACGTATATATCTAGTGCATTATCTGATTAAAATTTGTAAAGCATTAGTAGATTTTTGATTATATTAAATTCCGTGTTTTAACGAGCGCTCATCCGGGCGCTTACTACATTTTAAAGATTATCGTGTATTTTTTGTATACCTACGCGATGCAAATAATAATGAAACCAAACGGCGCGACGTTAGATCGGATTTGGTCGTGTTTTAACGAGCGCTCATCCGGGCGCTTACTACATTTTACAATTAACAACGGGTGGACCTAGTAGCCCCTTAAACTGAATTCTCCACAATCCCTTCCAAACTTCATCACGTTTCTCAAATAATATTTTTAGGTACTCCTTTATTCAGCAATGTTTTCAGTATAATAGATTCATGATATTATGATACACCAATAATACAGAATACAAAAAATAGATACTTCCTTCTAGGGGCATTATAAAGTTTCGACAAAGGCGGAATATACAAAAAGCGAAGTTGATCGATTTCTGAGGGACGGGTTCACGATAACAGAATGAAGATGGATAAGTCAACTGAAGGGTACTTATCGCTTTATTTATTGAAGAAAAGCATTTTGGGTAACACTATAAACACACATTTACCCAAATCTGCGGCTATACGGGAAGGCCGAACGAATATTCTAGAACCCTTTTCAAAATGATTGCTGATTTATTTCATGATACGAAAATATTTTCTAAATATAATTTAACGTAAAAAAATCTTTTTTAAAATAGAAATATTTGAGTTCTTATTATATGCTCATATATTTCAATTTTTGGGCTGCTTTTAAATAGTCGGAAACAACTGTGCTAGAAAACAAACACAAAATGTGCTGTAGTGGTATTGGAGAATTTAATATTTTTTGAAATATTTATACTTTTTAGGTTAACCAGTTAGCGATAGTGTGCCTATGATTTTAGGTTTAGACTTAAATATGTATTTTTTTTAAATGTAGTTCTTATGTTCAATTTTTCGGTGTTCATTAACACCATAAACTTGCAAACATGTGCAATTTATTAACCCCATAAACTCGAATTGATAACATGGATGTAAGTAATTAAAAATACGTATACGTAATGTGTAACTCTCAATTTTTTTTTAAAATTTTTTTTTTTTTTTTTTTTTTAACCACCTCAACAGGCCAGGAGGCCCAATTACAGAGGGGAACAACGTCACAAACACCCAGGATTGAGAAAATCACTTTTGTCACTTGTCTCCCTCAGGACCTCTACTACTTTCTACCAGTATAAGTCCTGAGTAGTAGATTGGTAGAGAGGAGCAGAGGTCACGCGACTCCCAGATTACCGGACCATAACTCACAGGAGCTCGATCGCCCGACTCCGTGTGAGGTCAACTCCACTCGTAATTTCAATTCCTTCGCCGAGATAACGATTATACAGATATACATGGCGTAACAAAACTCGACGTACAAGCGGGAAACCAGTGAATCTACATAATATATATATTTTGTGATCTAAGCGATGTCAGTGCGTATTAGAATAAAATGAACATGTGTTTTTTTTTGTCCCTAAATGAGTTTATTGTAAAAACTCCTAGGGAGCATTGGATTGAAAAAAAGAAAATTCTTAATTTTTTTTAAAATAAAAAATAAATAAAAAAATTGTAGTCGATATTGTTGAATTTTTAACCCATAGTTTTAGAGAAATTGAGCACGAAGTTAATTTTTTTCGATTAATTTTTTGCAAATTCTTATCAAATATCATGTATTTAGTCAAATTAATACTGAACAACATTTTGAATGAATACAAATACTTGTAGACAAATTACTGGATTATACCCATGCTGGGCTGATATCAGATATTATTTGATATCTCAACAGAGACAGAGAAGCTCTGGAAATGACAGGTCATAAGCCCTGTAAACGCCTAGATAACCCACATTCGTTTCCAGAGCTTCTCTGTCTCTGTTGAGATATCAATAACAAATTAATACTATCCACAAATAAAACAGAATCAAAAACAGCATTTTAAAAAGAATTTGTGAAATTGAACTTTATCTGCGGTACTAATGAAAGCTTTTATGAGAGGAAACATTTTTTTTTTTTCAAGCTCAGATTATACCAAATATATGATAATCGCCAGTTTTCGGGTTGTACTACGAGTTTTGTTACATCATGTACATTGCACATACAAAGACTCTTTTATTGGATCTACATTGTCACAAGACGCTTTGATTGAAGTATTTATTATTTCATATCTACATGCATTCGACATTATTTTTTTTTTAATTCGAGTAAAACTTGCTTATTAGTTTAAACTGTTCGCACTGCTCGTAATTTTAAAAACTTGAGAGGATTTGACGCCACGTGACCTCGGCCATTTCTCTGTACTGTAGTATCGCAGTTTTTCAGCATTAGAACAGATTAAAAAAAAAAAAAAATTGTCAACGGAAATAAAAACATTATTTAAAAAATAAGAGGACTACGATTGTATAGAGAAGCGGACGCTTTCCATTACAAATAAGTATTGATATCTCGATGCATACGAGAATTCAATTTTTTGTCTGCTACTTCTACTTTCCCTTATCCGCACCCAAAGAGTTTTACTTAAAATAATTGACCTACACGTCCTGTAAATTTCATTAATAAAGTCTTTGTTAAGTCTCTATTATGTAAAGACATGCTCTGGTATGCAAGACAAATAGTATTGTGTGAGTTCTTTCACGGAAGCAATCTTTAGTAATAGTTAGGATAAAATGTATTGTAAATTCCTGCCCCAGTTTTTCCGACTACTGATGGAAGCTGCATACCAAAAGTCCATGCGCTCTGTAGCTGAATATGGGCGGAAAGCTTGTCTATCTGCTGCATCAGTAGAATTAGTATTTATTAATCGCGTTTTTAGAATATTTGTGTGAATTCATTTGTAATATTCTGAAGCTGAAATTCTCAACCGTGCCTTGCGCTTTGAAGCATGGAATTGGTCTTCATATACGACTAACTAGTAATTGATTTTGTATCATTTCTTGGATCATTTATCGTTTCAGATCTATCATTCAGATATGGGTATTTTACTAAGATATCCGTAATGTACCATGCCAAGAGTCTTGATTCTTACAATAAATGGCTCTTAATAAATTATCTATAATAACGAGCTGGCTACCGATCGCATGGCCTGATGTATTTTGTCACATTTCTCATTTATTTTCTTGACATGATTGAAATTACCGTTTTTTTCATACTTATGTTATGGACATGTAATACTCTTACCATATTCCTATGGTAGTATTAATCTTTTTGACTGACCGAGTTATATAGCCCACAGTGTTTTTGTTTTATGTACATTTGGAACACGGACACATTTTAGTATTATGATTTATACTTAATGAAAAAATGACGTGATAGGTGTTTTAACATTTGATATTACGTGATAACCTGGACTTTTTTTTTAAAGCATTTTAAAAAGATCGCAACGAATTAAAAAGTTCCAAAATGATATATCAATACATTTTGTCATAATAATAAGCCTATGACTCGTTCTGAAATGGAAACTCCGAACCACTTTATCGCGACGAGGTCGCTTGTTCTTTGAAAAACTAAAGCGCAGTCGTAACTTGTTTTATTTATTTTTTTTACAGATCTTGTCACATGCGTAGATGCGAGTAATACCATGTGAGGAAAATCATCAAGTTCAGTATACTCTATCTATAGGAATTTTGAACAAGAAGTGTCAATTTTAGTGTTATAAGTTTAAAAAACCCGTTATAAGTTGGCATCTGTACAATTGATTATAGTATTCATCTTAAGCTCCTAGCGGTATGACTATAATTCCCTACTTTAACTTGCGCAGAATAAATTATGTCTTTATGAAGGTAGGTACTTGATTGGTAATCCGCTGTTTTTACTTTGTAATAATACGAGCGAAATGTTTGGAGACGGCAGGGGGTAGCGTATTTCTTTTTTACTTCGGTGAATCGGCAAGAATGATATGGTTTCTCTTGTATTTTTCGTTAGATTTGTTAGTGGTGTGGCCATCATTGATACTCTCTGCGTTATAGGTAGTTCGAATTTCCTTCCAAAATGTATCGCCTACCTTCACCCATTCCATTCCGTTTTGTCTACTGTTTTCAACTAAAAATTCAGTCTCGAATATTCGCTCACGCAGCAACATTGACCTCGCAAAATCCGTCCTTCTTGTGATCCTGGTCTTTTTCTTCATTCTATCCACCCGTTTATACCTCGTGATACTCGTCTCCATCTCCAAGCTTCCAGATTCTAACTCCGAAACCCCTCGACCAAAAGTGAGTAAGTGTGCTGTGCCCTCGTTTGTGTCCCGCCCCGCCAGTTCGGGCGTGGGGTTCCAGGGGATTCCAGGATATTGCCCTTTTTGGGGCCTTTATCTCAATCCCGCCTTGAGTCCAGCCGGGGAAGTCCCCTTCCCTTTCGATCCTCGTTCGGCGAAATTACCCGAGGTTCATCGTGGCGGATCCACCACATTTTTCCCAAAAGAATTACTCAATTAATGTTTAAAAATTTTTTTTCGTAA